>JAOUWY010000048.1:15403426-15414115 GCA_025728095.1 Prietella phreatophila | reverse complement strand
CACGCCTCGTCTTCAACCAGCCCAAGAGAACCCATGTCACACCCCTCTTCATCTCCCTCCACTGGCTTCCTGTAGCCGTCCGCATTAAATTCAAGGCTTTGATGCTCACCTACAAGACCTTGTCTGGAACAGCACCCTCTTACCTCAACAAACTCCTGAAGGCTTACGTTCCCTCACGCAATCTGCGATCAATCAACGACCGACGCTTAGTAGTACCTACTCAGCGTGGCTCAAGGTCCCTTTCAAGAACCTTCAAAATAACTGTTCCGCAGTGGTGGAATGAACTTCCAACCTCAATCCGAATCTCAGACCCACCTCTTCCATGAACACCTAAGCAACTCGTAAAAAAAATAAAATAAATAAATAAATAAAATAACTCTTGTCTGATAGCACTACATGTATTGTTCTTTGCTTGATATCGGTTTGCTTGTATTTTCTCATTTGTAAGTCGCTTTGGATAAAACCGTCTGCTAAATGAATAAATGGAAGTGTAATGTAATGTTTTCATCACGCAAAGGCAGCAACAATTTTCAACTGGTCTACTGTTATTGCTTTTGTTCAAAGTATTATGTCAGGGGTATTCAACTAATATTTGTGAAGGTCCAGGCACAGAACATTCCTAGTTCCAGGTAAGCAACATGACTGAATGGCATCAACAGTTACCTTTGAATGCTTTAGCATTAATGATTAGCTATAAATAAGACACAGCAATTCAAAGTAGTTATAATTTGTTTTGTAATGACCGCTCATGTGAAAACTTTTGACTAACACCACAGAAGCCATTAGACTAGCCATGCAGTCACTTGAATGATCAGACAGAAAGAGTAAATGAAATAAAATAAATAAATTTTTTTTAAAAACACTATAAGTCTGTGAAAGCTCTCCCCTTTCTTAATGAGTATTCTTCAGCGAAATATCTTGTGTGTTTGGCCGTCACAAGTCACAAAAATGGATCTGCAACAGAAGCCATCATGGGTCATGTTTTAAACTTCAGGCTACTGAAGTCCTTTAAGAGACCACTTATATCCAAGTGTTCATTTAAGTATTAAGTGTAATCATATGCAGTAATAGGTTTAGTTAAACAGAGTGTAAATATCTAAGAATGGTTTGCTAGCATTGCCACGTATACCTAATTATAACATGTCTGACACAAGGAAATATTATAGTTTAATCAAGACATAATCGTTCTTGATTATGTGTCCTCAATATATCCCTTATATGCAAAGCCATGGTAAAAAGCACTGCGTTGTAGAACAGGACAGAACACATCCAGCCTCCACTGTTTATCCCAGATAGATTAAGTTACCATTTTTAAGCCTTTCTGAACAAACAGGTGTGGAAAAGTATGGCATTCTGCATTAGAGAGATTGGAAAAGGGTCATTCTGGAGGTGCTAAACCCCACCGGGGATAGAACGAAAAGAGACATCAGCCCCAGCACCATGGACAGCAGCCATCGAGCCACACAGACTGTCGGAGAAGAAAAGTAAACAAGAGGACTGTCAAAAAGTAACAAGCAAACAAGTAATGTGATCTCCGGAGGAGGCAGATTGGAGTCCAATTTCTAAGCACTCTTTCTTTTTAAATTTAATTTTGATTCAAATAGCAAACTATTCAAGATTGAAAACCACCACCCATGAAATGGTCCAATCTTTTTCTTGACTTAAAATTTCTTCTGCATTACACTGACATCAAGTGCATATTGGACTTTTAAACTGTTGAAGCATTTTTACTTCAAATACAGCATTTTGCCACCTCACAACTCAAGGGCGTCTGCTTCGATCCTGAGCTTAGATTACTGGCTGTTTCTGTTCTTCTTGTGTCTGCCTGGGTTTCATCCTGGTTCTCCGGTTTCCTCCTTCCTGACAAAAACAATATGGTAGACAGATTGTCGACTAAGGTCTTAGGTGTGTGAGTGGATGGACTACAGTCGTTATAGTGTCACGGTTAGTCATATTTCCATCTATCAATTAATTCCCCCTTCCCCTTGACACCATCTAAAAAACAATTGGTTGTCTACTCCACTACCGTCGTAAAGATATTCCACGTAAATACATCTCCCTCTGTGGCATATCTGTGTTGTCACCTGGGTCCCAGTATTGTGTTCTCATCAACTGAGCTTCACACCAGTATGTACGGAGTGACTTCATCATAAGCACCAAATGCAACCTGCCAAATTAAATCTCCCTTTGATTACGATTACATACAGTCTGTGAAAGTGACTTGGACTTGAATATAGAAATATTCTGACTCCCATGTTTCGTGGCCATTAGACTAATATGTGTTTTCAGAGTTGGATTGTTCTGGAAATCTTCGTTAGACCTAGTGACCTTGAGAAAAGGGAGCATTTTGTTGCAAAACATCCTCAAGCCACCTTGACACTTGGATTCCAACTATACATTTTAAACTGCTGATACAGGAAAATAGCTGGACATGGCAGGAACTGGCACAAACCCTGCAATGGCTGTAGGTGTGAATCTCATGAAATTGTGAAACTGCCAACATTGAGCTATAAATGGACAATTAGATTTATTGCAGGGATAAAACTCATGGTGAACCTGGAAAAAAAAAGAAAACGAAACAAAATCATCAAGACCTCATGGCTGACTCAGGTGACATTCAGACATACTGTGTTATAAAACAAGGGCAATTGTAAACACCCATGTCAGTTTAGCCTGCAGGCGTCATGTGTGAGATTATCTAAATTACTCCCTCAAACCAAGAATCGTCATGGTATAGTCAACAAACATTTCACTGTGATCTACAATAATATAATAATTCAAGGCTAAAAAAAAAACCCTATTAATTACATATGCATCATTTATCTATAACCTTTTTACAGTTACACAACTAAGTCAATATCCTAAACCCCATGATTTTCTCCAATGATAACAGAAGGGCAAGGATCATTTTTAATCTTTAGACTCAGCCATTTGCTGCAGGAGCTGATAATTGCAAACTTCATTTCAGGAGTTTTCACACTGATGGGTAATGTTGTTTCTATGGCAATGACAATTCAAAATAGACCTCAGATTGAGGTGGGAGGAGCCGCCATGGTACGGATTGGTTTTTACTGTACTTTGTTCTTCTTTATAGAGTCTAGGCACATTTATAAACCGAGAAAATTGCGGCGCTGCAATTTCATGCAATTTGAGAGAATCTAGAATTACGGTGGTGACATATTGCCTTGCAAAGGTTCTCACTGCCTCAATATGTTTATAGTCAATGTGACCGTCTGCATATCATATGACCTACATGGAGAATCCAGACGAGAATAGAAATGTAAGACATTCAAATACATATTACAGATATGAAGCAGTTTAGCAGTGTTATGGACAGAATGTTGTCGATGGACGGAAAATCGAACGAAGACCTAATGCTGCATTTTCATATGTTTTTCAATGCTTACGGTTTTATTTCTGGTAACCATGGTAAGGTTGACATTTACATGAATTTGCCCTGCAGCTTTTCCAATTTCCTTGCATAGTTCCATGCATAGGGCAACTGTGCAGAACTGAAACTGTTACAGGCAGTTAAATCAGCTTTTAAGCCCCTTTGCGCAAAAAGTATGGGACATTAAAAAAAGGAGAGCTAAAAGTTTCACAGGAAAATTTTTCAGTTGAACAATGTTCTGAACAAATTCATTTAGATCTGCAAGACCAATTGAAGATTCCCATATGGTTCCCAGCTCCTGCTAATGGCTCTAGTTATACAGACATGGAGTTTAAACCTGACAAGAAATAATTAGCTCTTAAGATGCATTCATATCCAGCATCTCTGACTCTTGTGTCACATATAAATACCAAGGTATAAAATGTTAAACTATGCAATATTATAACAAAAATGTTTGTTTGCATGGACATGAGTCACATGATTACTTTTCTTTCCCATTTGCAATAAAAAGTAGCTGGGAGTCATTTTCATCATAGTATAGAAGTAAAAATGTTAATTTTTTTTACAAAACCAGCTGACAAACTGAAAAAGAAACACACACACACACACACACACACACACACACATATATATATTGGACAGATGTTGATGCATTTTCTGTAACGGTAGCTCTCACAACAGTTCCGAATGCAAGTTTGAGATTAACACTCTCGTTCGAATACATTGTATCGAATATTTGTTTCTAAAGCTCTACATAGTTTCTATTACAGCTCATTCACAGGTACTTATATGGACAACCTATATGATCTAAAAAATGTCTTGATACTCAACAATTATAATCGTATGGTTTTCACGTTTGCTTTGAGGAGATGTTTATTTAACAGTTATGATAGGAGTTCCCAGTGTCAGTACTTCACAATGTCCAGTAAGATTTTTCCACCATGGGAAAGTCTCTCCACAGGAGGTTCAATTTGTTTTTTTTGTCTTATTACATTCGAGAGAGAGAGAGAGAGAGAGAGATTCTGGTGAGGAAGGGATTGTTTGTAGCTGCTGTAAAGCAAAGTAATACATTCTTTAGGAGGTGTTCCACAATGCTAAATGAAGCTACAAAAAGATCAAAAGAACTTATTGTGCACATTAATACAGTCATTACATATGGTTCATATGTGTTAATTACAGAGCTTGTGTTATGTAATGTACTGAAATTCTTCTTTTTAACCCAACGCAGATCAGAGCATGTGGAATTATTGTACTTCACTGATTGCAATATACCTCGGTATATTCAAGCGATCTCCAACTGTTTGCCAGCCATTAGGGAAAGCATGGAGCAGATGCTTTTTGGAGAGAAGCGTTGGAAGAGGACTCTAACAAACCTCCGATGAGTTCATTAGGGCCATGTGCCAGTGCCGTCTCCTAACAACCGATGGTGTCACTGGCCCGCTTCTGCCTCTGCCTGCTTTTGATATAGAGTGAACCAGCTGGAGTGGCAATCCCAGAAAGACTTCCCATGGCAGAGAAATACCGAGGCAGCCTCAGTCGGCACCGTGTCTGATGTAGTACCCAGGGAAATTCTATATTGACTTATCTCTCCTCTAATCAGATGTTGTCTATGAACTAAGAGTTAATGGTATACACTGATAGTATTTAAACCATAAAACACAATATCACATACCCCAAATCTTTGTTATTTATAAAGCAGGCTTGTGCAATATAACTACAGTATATCACTGACATTAGATTACACAACATGGCAGTAGTCACCAGAGTATGATGAGTCTATGGGAAATTAGCAGTGGACAAAATGTATATATTGAAATATCACAGTATCGCAATACATCATGGTATAACGTGATTTTAAAATGACTATATTTATTATCTTAACATTTATACCGACCTTTAAAATCCAAGCAAATCACTCCCAAACTTAATGAGCACTGCTTCATCATTAGGTATAAAATGACAATAAATAAATAGCAAGGTTAACGCTCTGTAATCAATCCACATCTGTTCCAGTTTTCTCTCTCAAGGACTTAATACGACAAAAAAAGAAAACAACGCTCATCATAAATAAGAAACTGTAAAGTTTTCTGTCCTGAAAAAAACGGTCCCAAACTGACACTGGAGGCTCCTTCCCTAAATGTTAAATAAACGTCTCCTTTCATATGCACAATCTTTGTTAAGTAATCATTTTTAAAATCCTTTTATTATTAGTCTTAGATACCGTGTTGTATCCGCCATACGTTTCCCTGTGGTTGAGCGGTTCCTATGGAAACAATAACATTTTAGAATGAGTGCATTAATATAAACCTGTGATGCAAATTGCAGCCAGCATTAGTGTCGGACCTGCTCTTTTAACACTTTCTGACCAATCATGATGAATTCAGAGCGCTGTGGTGTACGTGTTGATATTTCAGATATTAACAAGTGCATGCAACACACCAAAGTTCTCAAACAACGCTTGACTCTGGATTAATAGCAGTACGCTGCTGTTCTGCACCTTGTTCACCCACTTGTCTATCGCGTGTCATGCTGGCACTGGATTGCACATAAGGATACATTCGATTGCATGGTCAGAAGGAGAGAAGCGCTGGACCACGATTATTCATAAAGAGATGAAAATAGCTGAATTAATCAGCAGCTTCAAACAAAAGGTTTGGAAGACAGATATTGTTCTTCATCACAACTGTGTTTCTGAAAGGTCACTGACAAAAGTGATTACAGCATGGAGAATGAGCAGCAGGCCAAAAACAAATTGCCTCTGGCCACACACATTTTGCGCTGTAATTAAACTCTAGCCCAAACTAGTAAACCCTGTTATATAATATACCATAAAACCAAATAAACTCTGCACGAGAATTCTTAGACAAAAGCTGTGCTCGTATAGCGGCTCTAATCCATCGCAATCACTTCCACAACCATTAGATGAGTCTCAATTAAACCGGAAGACGTTTAAACCATTCTTCAGTAGAGGGAGCATTTGGTAAAGCATTCATATTCGGGAGACGGAATTTATTTACGCATATGATTACGATTAGAAATTAGTCATGGCCCAAAGCCATGCCATTTCTGCAGCAGCTGTAAGACAGTGAGCCAGTGAGGCAAGGGGAAAGTGAAAATAACAGCAGAGATAAAAAAAATACAAATAAAAAGACGTATTGGGTTATAAGCATTAAAATCGGTCAGGTTCTGTGTAGGCTGGGTAAAGTACCGGCCAACTGCTGTGCTACAGGGAGCAACTGAAGGGCATGTGGTGTAAAATTAATGCAAATTAATGTTTGGGGAGTTTTTACACACAAAAGTGCTTCGCTTTGTAGTCAACTTACATAAAACATGACTGGAGTGTTCATGTGAAAGGTCAAATGCGCAAAGTATTGAAAAGTATTGAAAAGGAATGAAAAGTCACTTGCAGTTTTCACACCTATTTGTCCGAACTGAACGAATACCAGTCAAACTCTTTGGTTCATTGGCCAAAAAGGGAAAGAACGTTTTACCAAGCGTGTATACAAATCACAATGTCGCTACAAACTACACAGAGCCGGGACTCGCTAATACGTTACTCGCTAATTATATAAATAACTAGTTTAAAACATTTTATGTATCGCATACAGGGTTTGTTTAATCTTTTGGTTTGTCAGTCCAAATCTCCACAGCACATGGCATTTCCTAAGCATTACAGTGCTATGCTCTGGATCTGGCTCAGTTTGTGCCTTGCAGCTCAGATTTACTGCTCACAGTTCCACAAATGCTGCAACCCGAAATACCTGGTTTGGTGTACCTGCATTTGGGTCAATTCGGAGTCAAATCGTTCGGGTTCACACGGAAGCACGTTTTATGATCTGATCAGCACCTAAAAGTGATTACTATGTTCTCAGCTGCCTATTACACCACACAAACAAATACATAAATGTCAGGTGTTATAGAAAGTTCAGGTATTGATGAGTTTTCCAACAGAAAAGCATTAAAAAAAAATGAACCCTCTGGCATAATATATCATCATAAATAAAACTCAATGAACATTACTTGTAATTGTTTTCCAAAAACTCACAGCAACCATCACAACGGCCTCATCTGCTGACAAGGTTGTGTATATTCCCGTCAGTCATTTCAGGCTATGATTTTTAAAATGGCATTCCATCACATTTCAGAAGACAGACAGTCTCTCTTTTGTTGGTGTAAATATTAAATATTGCTGTCATCGCGCTCCATTTGGCGCAGAAGTGTGAAACGCTTGGCTGGAGGGTGCAGCGGAAATATGGCCATCATTGCCATTCCAGCTACACCTGTCAAGAGCTGATGGACCTGCTATCATCAGAGGAAAATCATCGGTCACGGAGGAAAATCGGATGTGAGCCACAGGATGACAGAACTCGAAAAAGGTCAAATAAGTATGACTGGTCTGAAAAGCTCCAAACCTTGAAGTGTTGAATGTGTTAATCGTCACTTTTCTTGTTGACATTTAAGCTTTGTTCTTGTGCATGTTTTAGCATATAAATGGAGCTGTATTCATTTAACCCATGCTCAATCCAACATGAAGATTCTGGGTCACGGTGGACGATGATCCGTCTTTAAACTCTTCCTATTACACATTCATGAGGACTGCATGAAGATTCAGATTGGTAGACTTCACTCAACTCACCAGAACACTAGCATCTTTAAAACCTTCTTCTTCGGCAGACCATCGTTCGTTGATGTTGACTGTGTGCTTGGGTTCATTTTATGGGCCACCAAGGCCCACATTTGGATCGACAGTACCGCCTGCAATGGTTACATCTGTGAAATGACTGGTCTGGCATGGAATGTCTACGTGGGCTTTAAAATACTCTATCTGCTGTTTTTCTTGAATCGCTGGGATTGACTTTTCCACAACGCTGCGCCATTTGTTTCGGTCCAGAGCATCTTTCTCCCAGGTGTTGACGTCCATGACAGTGTTCTTCATATGGCGTTTTACACATCTTTATATCGAGGTTTATGCCCGTCCTGCTTCCTCTTTCCCATGCACAGCTTTCCATAGAAGATGGCTTTCGACAAACGTTCATTGTTCATTCTCATGACATGGCCAATACATCACAGCTGAGCAGCTGTGAAGAGGGACTCTGCACTACCTGCCCTGGCACGTTTGAGCACCTCTACATCCGGTACCTTATCCTCCCACTTGATGCGCAGTATTGACCTTCTATCGACAGGAGAGAGATTCCTCTGTGGTTTCCACACTCACTTCATTCGCCTTTCTTCTTGTAGATGCTAACAATCGATGCATCTTTGAAATCCTGCGAAAGACATTGATTTTGCCAAAATGCATTGTATAAGTCCCACAGCTTAGACTTCAGAGTGGGACCACCTTGTTTCAACACATCTGATGGAATGCCATCCTGCCCAAGTGCTTTGCCACTTCTGGTAAACTTCAGAGCTAAATCTAATGTCCACTTAGTTCTTCTCTGATTGGTCTAGTTGAGAGCCTTCTACATGAATTTGGATCAGCTGTGCCTCGCTGGTTTAGGAGACTGTAGAAATACTCCTTCCAATGTTCAATGATGTTTTTCATGTCGGTGCACAGCTTGCTTCCATCTGATTTCACTGGGGCCACTGTGTTGTTTCTTGCTCCATAAATAGCTTTCAGTCCAGAAAATAGACGATGGGAGTCATCGTATCTGCTCCAGATTGCAGTTCATCTGCTTTTCTGCTCCACCAGTTATTCTTTATCATCCGTATTTCCCCGTGAACTTTCGTTTTGACGGCCTTAAAATCGCTTCTTTCAGTGTTCTCTTTCAGGTGATGTATGTACAGCTTTTGCTTCTCATCAAGCAGTTATTGGATTGGCTCAGCCTGCTCTTGAAACCAGTCAGGAGTGGCCAAGTACCTCACTAGCATTGAAATACATGGTATCCCTCAGCTGCTTCCAGCAATCTTCAATGTTTGTCATGTCAATGCGTGGGTCTTTGTCATACTGAAGAGCTGATGTTATTGCTGTAACCAGACTCCTTCGATGCTCCACACTGTCTAACTTGGTGACATCCAATTTCTTGGGTGCCATGCTAGGGGTTTTTTCGCCTTGTCAGTAGCTGTTTCAACCTGAGTTTAGATCGCACTCTATGTAGTGATCAGTCGGCACTCTGCCCCGCACATTGCTTTAGCTGAAAGACACTCTGTCATGATTGTCCTCTGAGTTACAACATAGTCAAGCAAATGGAAATGCTTTGACCTTGGCTGCATTCAGGTGAAATAATTCTTCTCAGGTTGATCGAAGAAAGTGTTTGTAATACATAGATCCCTCTGAGCACAAAAGTTCAACACAAGCTCACCATTTCTTGCCTTCCCCAAATTTGCCTATGACACCTTCAGAAGTGGTATCGTCAATGGATATTATCAGCCACTTCGGTGAGCTCATGACAGACAGGCTCCTTGACTTCATCTGGTGCATACAAGTTAATCAAGCTTACGAAATGCTCTTTTCCGATCGGGATGCGTAGTTGCATGAGCCTTTCAGATATCCCAGTTGGAAGTGTTGATAGTGTGCTTACTATCTTGTCGGAGACAGCAAAAGCCATGCCTGCATCTCTCTTTCCATTGCTTTTCCCAATACAAAAGGAAGAATGGGTATTTTCTTGAACCTGGCCTTCTCCTTCAATTCTTGTCTCCTGCAAGGCAGCAGTATCAATGCTGTGTCTTGCCAACTCCTTGGCTATCAGAGCTGTTCTCCTTTCTGACCTCAAGTCATTGTCCAGCATTGTCTGAACATTCCATGTACCGAAGGTCAGTTTCATCTTTAAAACCATAAACAGAGAGAGGGGAGAGAGACAAAGCAAAAGAGAAAAAGAGAGAGAGAGAGAGAGAGAGAGAGAGAGAGAGAGAGAGACAGGGATGGGGAAATATAAAGAGAGAGTGAGTGAGCGAGAGAGACAGAAAGACAGACACAAAGAAAGACAGAGAGAGAGAGAGAGAGAGAGAGATACAGATTGGCAGAGAGATAAAAAGACAGAGAGAGAGAGTAAAGCGACAGAGACACAGAGAAAGGGGAGAGAGACAAAGAGAGAGAGAGAGAGAGAGAGAGAGAGAGAGAGAGAGAGAGAGGAATGGGGAAATATAAAGAGAGATTGGGTGAGTGCTAGATACATAAAGACAGACATAAAGAAAGACAGCGAGAGAGAGAGAGAGAGAGAGAGAGTACAGCGACAGAGACACAGAGAAAGGGGAGAGAGACAAAGAGAGAGAGAGAGAGAGAGAGAGAGAGAGAGAGAGAGGGAGAGGAAGGGGGAAATATAAAGAGAGAGTGGGTGAGTGCGAGAGACAGAAAGACAGAC
>JAOUWY010000048.1:15319097-15330897 GCA_025728095.1 Prietella phreatophila | reverse complement strand
CCATACCCAATCTCCACTGGAACCCTACCCAATCTCCACTGCAACCCTACCAAATCTCCACTGGAACCCTACCCAATATCCACTGCAACCCTACCCAATCTCCACTGCAACCCTACCCAATCTCCACTGGAACCATACCCAATCTCCACTGCAACCCTACCCAATCTCCACTGCAACCCTACCCAATCTCCACTGCAACCATACCCAATCTCCACTGGAACCATACCCAATCTCCACTGGAACCCTACCCAATCTCCACTGCCAC
Source organism: Prietella phreatophila (assembly GCA_025728095.1). Taxonomy (NCBI): domain Eukaryota; kingdom Metazoa; phylum Chordata; class Actinopteri; order Siluriformes; family Ictaluridae; genus Prietella; species Prietella phreatophila. The sequence continues at coordinate 15,330,632 of JAOUWY010000048.1, read as the reverse complement.
CCGACCCAATCTCCACTTTAAAATCAACTAGCTAATGTTAAAAAGAACAGACTAGAAGCTTAAGCGCACTCACACACATTTCTGCTTGCTTTTCATGGCCACTGTGCATATAAAACAAGGAACATAAACAAAATAAAATGTTCCATGATCTCACTGATCGTGCATCGGTAGCGGTATCATTGAACATCCAAAAACATGTACTCGTATTCGGTGAGAAAAAATTGTATCGATGCACACCATATCTTTTCTGACTTCATTTGAAACACTGAAGCTGAAAAAGTATTATAAGTATCAGTTCTTAACATGGCCACTGGGATTCGATGAGGCAAACTCAGTATTTTCAAGGCTAAATCGCACACTGAAGAACATAGTCGGGGGGGTTTAATACCTTGAAGAGACCGTGATCTTAGTCAGGTTAGACAGAATCTTTGCTTTGTACGGCATGATTGTGGGGTGAAAAAAACAAACCGTTATGTCTTTCCAGGGGAAAAGCAGGAAGCGATAATTACCACTCGTTCCACTTTCTTCTGTCCATTGTGATTTGTTTACTGTAATTAAAAACATGAGCTCTGGCACTCCTGCAGCCTGATTAAAAAAATCTCTCGCTCTCTCTCTCTCTCTCTCTTTCTCTCATACACACACACACACACACACACACACACACACACACACACACACACACATTAAGGGTCAATTATTAAACAAGTACACTTCATTATTTTCATGGATAGAGGCTGAGCGTCAATAACAACATACTGGGTAAGAGCTGTTTTCACTCACCGGGTGTTGTCTGTAGAGGTTTTTTCTCTCCTAGTGGTTAGAATGTCTGCCTCACACCTCCAGGATTTCGGATTCGAATCTTGCCTCCACCCTGCGAGCATGGAGTATGTGCATTCTCCCCGTGCTTTAAGGGTTTTCTCCAGGTTTTCTCCCCACATCCAAAGACATGCTCTGTACACTGATTGGCATTTCTAAATTGTCCATAGTGTGTGAGTGTGTGTGCAGTTTTGCCCTGCGATGGGTTGGCACCTCATCCAGATTGTTCCCCACCTTGTGCCTCAAGTTCCCAGTGTAGGATAAGAGGTATGATGGATGGATATGGATGGATATCTATGTGACTAGGCTTACATCACATAGTATCCCTTGGTATCGAATGTTCGTTTCGGAGCAGTTTGTTTTCTTAAATTAGGATCAATCAAAATGATGACAATACAGGGACAATTACTTTGACATCATCAATTTTTTTAATTTTCTTTAGCTTAAAAGCCATTTTGATCAGAATAGACCAACATCTTCCTCTCTGCATTAATAGTAGAATACGACCTGTTTTTTTTTTCAGTATTTACTGAATTATAAATCCATGGCCCTTAATTCCTTTGCTCTACATAGGTAAGACATATTTCCAAGCAGTGAAGGAAAATGTGTGTTGAGTGCAGGTTCTCAGTTCTAGTCCTGCTTGACCTTCTACACCTTGCAGTTTCAAGTTTTTCTCCTCCACCACAGTTGATATATCTCCACAGCTCATTACTAAGACCTTCATGATCTGGGTCAGGTGCGGTAGGACAGAGAGAACGTGAAACTGCGAAGGCTCGTGGCTGCTCAGACCTAGAGGTTGAGAACCCCTGACTCACATGATATTATTTTCACTCATTTCCATTTTTCCCTATCTCTGCATGGGCCACGGATGTTTATTTGAGTAAAATCCCGGCCAGAATCTTGTCAGTCATTCCGTGTCATTTGTGAACCAATGCTTCCCAGAGTTTTATACGATCTACTACGTTATCATTTCCAAAGCAACCATGTACAAAGGGACTTGTAGTGTGGACGCTTAACATAAACAGATTCTCTTGTGGAACTGTCGATACGGTGCCGTTGTCTGTCAGGAGAAATTCATTTATCATTTTTGGAAGGAGTCGCCAGTATCAGCGATTTGTGACAGTCAGAGGTAAGATTGCAGCTTTACATTTTCCGTCAGAGGAAGCGTTAATGTGACAAGCTGCAAGTTCAAGATAGAGGGGAAAAAAAGAGAGAAGCTGTCGCTGCTATAACGTAAGCGATAACAGGAACTAACTTTTTTCACAGACATTCCATGAAATGAAATGGTAAATGGTCTGCACTTATGTCTATGTTTCAGTCACCCATTCACACACCCACACACACACACCAATGGAAGCAGAGCTGCCATTCAAGGCGCTAATGTTCCATTTTGAGCAACTTGGGATTCAGTGTCTTGCCCAAGGACACTTTGGCATGTGGCGTCACGTGGGCCAGGAATCAAACCCCCAACCCTACGATTAATGGACAACCCGCTCTACCACCTGAATCACAGCTGCCAACAAAAAAATAACTATAAATGGATAAAGAGTACACCATGTTGTTTATTAAATACAAAGTTGCACTCTATGGCAAAATGCCGTGGTATAAGAGAAATAAAAGTCTTTTTGAAAATCATTGGGTGGTAACAGTAACTCTAATTCAGTAATTCATCGCACCACCCTGTCAGTGAATATTATTAACAGCATGCACCCATGTGTTTCATTCACTCTTGCTGTACTTATCCCCAATCACTACATGTTATCATGTGGTCGTGTTGAACGATTCCAAATTTTATGAGTTTTAATGAATCACGATCTGTAATTACGTTATATCATGGGGTTTACTACAGTGCCTACAGCTATTACAGTATTTATCATCACAGTCAAAATATGACATTTGATCAATTTAATGTATGTTTGGGTTTTTTTTGCCAAGTCCTAGTTGTAGTTCTGCATGTGCTGTGTGCATTAAGCTGAACAAGACTATGGAATGAGGGCCTGTACCCACTCAGTGCCCACGCAGCCCGGCTCCCACACAGTCAGCAACACGGCTGGGGGCGGGGGAGTTATGAAATATGAATTTTCACACGGTTTCCAATAGCAACACGAATGGCAGCTACTTCTCCACGGCTTCACCATCTCTCTGTGCTTTGGCTGTTCGAGTTACATCTCCCATGCTTCTCGTGGGTGAATGAGGCTGGGGTGTGCATGGTTTACTTATGGAAATGAGACATAAATGAATGTTGCCAGATTCAACACTTTTCCTTCCAATTAGACCTTGTTAATATCACAGTGGAGGCGGTGGATTTAATACCTTTATTGATTAGTGTATAACATATCTAGAATTTCTAGAATTATTATTTTTTTCTCCTGCAAAGTTCTATTAAAGGCTTGATTATGGGGATGTAAATCTTCCAATCTGGCAGCGCTGTATATGAAGGGTCGCCACAAGCATGCTGCAACTCCTACACGCACTTTCCTGTGATGGAGTGATGAAATTACTGTATACAGTGACAACCTCCACATTTCACTCTCTTCTCTGTCACTGTCTCTCTTTTTCTCTTTTCCTCACAGTCAAAATACTCTGATCAGGCATAGTTATGGATCTGAACTTCTCTGAGAAGCCTGGGAAAATATATTACTCTGGCCTGAAATGCTAAATGTTACATACATGCTGTGAGCATGTGAGGGTGGCCGACGTGGACGTGGCGGGTTTCGCATGTGAACGCTGAATGCAAATTGCCTTAGAGCATGCACTATTCTATACAAGCTGAAAAGAAGCATGTAGACAGCAGCTTGTTGTATGTGTGTAAGTGAATGTTGAGGCTTAAATATATTTAAAAGAACGTTTGAAGGTAGAATTTTCCAATCACGTTCATATACCAAACTCTAAACTCACTCATCAAATACTATGCAAGGAACAAAACACTTTGTGCTGTTATGGGAAAATAATCAGCAACGAGGTGGTGTGTTGAGTCCCAGAATAAACTGGGGTTACTGGTACCATCGTTAAGTCGATTATTTCCCTACAACAGAACATGAACTGTTTTGTTCCTCGTATAGCACACCAGTTTGCCAACTCAAGCATTTTGCATTTATTTATTTATTTAAAAGGCGATTTTTGGCCTGCTGGTGGTGCTCCCAGAACAATAAAAAGACACTAAAAATGGTATTATGAACTATGTGTAGCACTTCTATCAGCCTGCCTCTGGAATGCTCCAACATTACAGTGGAAGAAGAAGAAGAATTCTGATTAAGTGGAGTCCTTGCAGGACAATATTGTGTAACGAGAGGTTAAGGTTTTTGTGCTAGTAACCAAAAGGTGGTAAGTTAAATTCCCAGGACCACCATGACTGCTCCCTTGAGCAAGCCTAATAAGCCTTAAGGGAAAAATCCACCCTGAGCAAACAATGCTGCTGCAAACAAATCTTTATAATTAATATGCAATATTAACTTCGGTTAATTGCTTCCAATGTTACCCACAAAGCTATTAGACTACCTCTTCTCAACTACCAGTTCCGTCCCCATTTACCGAATGACATCAAATCAATATATCCACTCACACTGTGAATCATGTAACCCCTTCACTAGTTTCTAAATTAGTTGATAGCAGCATTGGCTTTAGGTCAAATAATATACAGACACAGTACTTGGTTAAATCCATAACACTGACCAGACTAATCGGTGGTTTGACAAGGTAATCATCAACGTTTGATATATCACTATCACTAAATGTTGAGTGTTTAAAGTTCACTATAGTAGAGCACAAGCAATAGCTACTCAGGCCTCTAACTGGAAAAGTGCACTTAAAGTAGATTTCTATGAGCGTTACGTTCTCTGACAGAACCAACAAAAGACACGCTTTCGTGAAGCCATCCACGGTGGGGTTTTTTCACTTAGTACATTATGACATTATTACAACCTGCAATTTAACACCTACATCATCCTACGCCAACTTTTCCTAAAGGGACTGATGCAGCGGCGCTTTAGTTCGTTAGTCTGTCCAGCTTTCTTATCTCCTAATCTGTACAATCTGCTTTCATAGTAACTTTCATGCTAAGAACACCATTGTGTTCATCATCTCGACCATGTTTTTAGATATTAATTGAGCAAAACTGACTGTTATCACATACATTTTGAGATCTCTGGGCGGTTTTTTCACCTTATTAAACATTATTGTAACTGCGCTAACAATGACATCAGCATAGCAACATCTCTAACTTCTCCCTGGAGAGTGTTCAATGGACGGGGACAGAAGTTCTGCAAGGAATGACACAGGAGGAGCTGTTTGAAGAACATCAGAGGAAAATTGTGTAAGTAGTAATGTGGACTTGAACACAATCCAAAACGCGACCCCACAAAACAACAACAAGCATTTCATTTAGCTCTGTTAATTTAATTATCCTTCACAAGTAATCCATTATTTACACACATTACAAACAAAACCTTGTATAAAATTCTAGTCCGAGACTATTTGGGTTACGCTGAAAGTTCATTCCCTTCATCCTCTTTCGCATGACTAGCTTGTCATCCTGAATGAATTCTCTTAGCCCAGATTTTACCAGTCCATTCAGTGCGGCTTCCCAATTAGGGATTGAAATGAACCTGTACAATTTCATGAATGCAGATCATCTAGAAATTTTCGATTATGAAAGTAGGCGGGAAAAAATGATTTAGTGAGAACACCGTTTAACAGGTTGTGTGTTGACAAATAAACATTTTTTTTCCTGTGGAGTTTTGATGTTTTTTTTTTTTAAATGCTACAGGTTAAAAGAAGACATGTTATTGATGCAATTTATCCATAATCAAAATTGTTCCTCATGCTCTATTTGGCCTAGACTGCCTCTCCCTCCTGCTGAACCTATGAATGATGGGATAGCGGGGGGTTAGATTACTCAACAATGTCCTGGGTTCAAGACTGTTTAAATATATTCCATGGACAGGAAGGAAGAAAAAAAAACCGAACAGCCTGAAAAGGGTACACTTTCGCTTATGGTACTGAAATTCCTGATTTGTTTTCGTAAGCCTTCAATCTCAGAAATAAAGCCACCAAACTGTACTTTTCCTTGTGGCTGGGTTGGACGCATCAAGTCTCCTGTACCCTTAGCATAGTATCATTTACCTTTCAAAATGATTTTAGGTACCTAATGTACATTTAAAGTTCAACATGTACCCTTCAGAGGTACTAAAGGTACAAAAGATGTACCACTGACGATTCCATTCCAGTGACAAGGAAAAGTACTACTACTTTGGGACTGGCAGTGTATCTTGACCGAAGTGTGCAATTTCAGTGTGTTAATATGGTGCATTGTGGTGTTTTATTATTTACTCGAATCATTCTTTTAACATGTCCAATGCACCATGTCCATGCAACGTCATAAAACAAATGCTGGGCTCTTATTTTCTAGTGTACTGATCATGCAGTACTTTAAGTCCTGGTTAACGCCCCCTACATACAGAAACAGCACACAAACATACAGACAATGGTTCACACAAATACATCGTCGCACACTGGGGTGCACGAATCCAGTCTACACATATACACACAAAAACATACAATGCTTCACACAGTCCATTACTGCATTTGTGTTTGTGTGTGTGTGTGTGTGTGTGTGTGTGTGTGTGTGTGTGTGTGTGTGAAGCCTTGGCATAGTCCAGCCTCAGTAAGAATAGTGGTGCTCATTTAGGAGGACGTGCTTGGAGTGGACAAATCATGCGAATGGTTTTGGGAAGAGAACGCGCGTTAGACCCACGATGAAGGAAGGGAGGATGAATCACTGCAGAACATTTGCCCTCTGTTGCATCCTCTCCTTCGTTCAAACAGGTAAGAGAAGCAAAACTCATTTTTCCCCATTCTGACACTACTTATTACCAATTATTGTGTGGTTTGGAGCAGGTACTGCTGAGACGTTTGGGTTTCCAGGTCTGTTACGTGATTTTAGTGACACTACCGGTGGAAATCTCCAGTTTTAGGTGGATAAAGTTTGCTTAAGGGTGCTCTGATATAAATTCTATACAAACAGATGTTTCCAGATGTTCCATATGATGGCTGAACTTATTTCTGTCTAGCTACAGAGAAAATGAATATACGAGATGTTTACGTTCATATTAATAAAGTAAATGCAAACATAACAAAGCAAATGTGATACTCATAAATAGGCTTTTATTGTTTTATTCTTAAAATGGACTCAGTCCCAAGCAATTTAGTCTATAAAAGTATGTGTTTATGGTCAATTAGCCCTTCCTAAAGGAAGTATTGTCGTGTATTTAATGCCGTCTATGGTTGGTGTATGCAAGGCTTAACTACAGGACAGTAAAGCATTGAGATAAAGAGAGACCTAGCACAAATGGTCACTTCATATTTCCGGCGATACTGGCATGAAAGCGTTGTTGGGCGCCATGCTTCCCAAAGCTGCTTGTGTTGGATTGCTGTCCAATGTTGTCATCGGCAGAATCAGTGAAGCCCCTGTGCGCTTCTGTTCCTCCAACCGGCCGATTGTGCGTTCTCTCTGAGGCTGCTTTTCATGGAGGAAGCTAGGCCAAACAATCCCAGCTTTTGTCTCCTCAATCCCAGATCGTCCTCTCTCGCACCGAGTCTGCTTGCCAGGAACATTTTCAGTGGACATACTGACTCCATAGATTTAGCATATTTGATGTGTTTACCTATTTCTTCTGCACTAAACCTCTGATTCCACAATCTTATTCATTTATTAATGAATCAGAGGATTCCCCATTTGGTCTTTCTCGTAGGTCTTTCATTACTCGGCCAATTTGAGAATTATCCCGTTCTAATCAGGAGACAGATAATGATAGGAATTCTTCCAAGTTAGGTGATTTTGTTATATGAATAATGTCATACAAACAGCATTCTTGACTAATCAGTGCCATTGGGACCTATTCATGTGAATCAGTTTCTACCAACTGTGAGATGTCGGTCTGGTTTGTTTTGACTGCTTCGATTTCATTTCATTATCGGGGTGACTTACAAACACTCTTCGAATAATTGTTTTCTCAAGGGTTCTTTGGATGGCTAGAACGTCTTACTTTCCGAAAGCGTTTCTATTTGGAGCTCTTTCTGATAGTGGAACACTCTCACCTTGGAGAGGTTTCACCATAGGCATAAGGATGCTGTATTTCTAATGTGTGAGCGTGAGTTGGAGTGCACACGTTAGGCCTCATTTATCAAGCTATGATATGAACAGATTTTATTCTTACACACAAATTGAATGAAAATGCCGTGTAACTCATTTTGTTTTTTCTTCCATATTAATGGCATAAAGGAAAGCTGACATGCTACAGTGGTTGAGCTGCATTATTGGAAAACTTAGTGCACGTCAAACCATTTAGTTGTTATTTAGTTGATTTCAGTGTGAGTTTTGCTTATTATAGGGTTTTGTGGAATTCATCCTAATGAGTTTTACTATGGCTTAATAAGTGTACCGGGATGCAGTGTAAGTAGGGAGCAGCTGGGCACATGCAGAGGCGAGAAGAAGCTTTGACAGAATCAGCAGCATGCTTATTAAATTAAAGTACTATCTTCTCACAGTGTAGGAGGTAGCTGAGAAGAGTAAATGAGAAAGGCGTGACGGGAGAAATACCTTGGTGCACTGAATAGCAACTACCCTTTACTTTCCTTCTTATTGTTGATGAGATCAGGGTTGGTCAAATCAGCAAAAGAGTCCACACTGAAATTGACCATCTTTTGCACAGGAGGCGTCGAAGGTGTAAACATCACCAGTTTTGGAAATCTGATCCGAGGCACAGTAGGTGGGGAAGCCCTGCTCTCTGTCCGGTACTCCAGCACCAGTCTGGATCCACCTGTTATCAAATGGCAGCTCAAGAGGGAGAAACCGATCACGGTGGTCCAGTCGATTGGCACCGAGATCATCGGAAACCTGCGGCTGGAATACAGAGACCGTATCCTGGTGTTTGAGAATGGCACTCTCCTACTGCATAACTTAAAGCTCTCTGACGAGGGAGTGTACGAGGTGGAGATCTCCATCACTGATGACACCTTCACAGGGGAAGAGAGCATCGAGCTCACCGTGGATGGTAAGCTTTTATGCTAATCTAAAAAAATGGTTGCAGAAGACAAGTTGGAGTCAAATTTGAACATGGATAGCATGGTATGGTCAAATAAAAGTTAGAAGATGTGAGGACGTTTTACCGATTGCTAATCAAAATTGTTTTGTGTCCAAACAACAAGGAGATATTGTTACATGGTTTTATGGTAGAGTGAGCATTACGTTGAACATTCTCTCACTCAGTTAAGATCTTAATTCTTATGATGCTTTGGGAAAACTAAGCTACATATCACAGGTGATGTCCTTGATTGTAAATATATCTGCCAAAGTAAACTAAATGAAGTTAAACCACCCCCACCCTCCCAAAATTTTGGTTTCTTTCCATGTTTTCTTTGGTTTTCTTGGAAAAACGAACACCAGCTCTGATAAGAATTGATGTGGAAATTTATAAGGACAGACATGAATTTCTGCTTTATATTAGTTCCTTTGAGGCGGACGGTGGCTTAGTGGTTTATATATCAGGCTGCATCCGGAATCACATACTTTAACAGTACCTACTGCATTCGATTCAGTACCTTCTGCTCGGCTGTTCATACAGTACATAATGATCAGTATAAGTATATAAGTTTTAAGCATGAATACAATCCCGACAGTTCTTCCACACCAGTCCCATTGCATTATGGGATAGTGCAGTATCCACAGTGTCCAGTCGTTCCATACTACAGAATCAAGGAGAATCAGTATCCAGGTATTTCTCGCCTACTGTTTTATGAAGACTGAGAATTCTGAGAACTACTCCTTTAGCATGCAGCTTTTTGCCTATTGTGTAGTAGGAATATTTGACTATAGCCAAATAGCCAATAGCTTCAGATCTCGAAGTTGATGTGCAGGAAAAATGGGCAAGTATAAGGAGCTGAGCATCTTTGACAAGGGCCAAATTGCAATGTCTAGACGACTAGGTCAGAAAATCTCCAAAACAGCAGGTCTTGTAGGGTGGTCCTGGTATGCAGTGTTTGGTAACTACCAAACAAGGACGGACATCCAGTGAACCAGTGACAGAGTCATGGGTACCCAGGACTCACTCAAGCACGAGCGGAGTGCAGGCTAGCCCGTCTGGTCCGATCCCCTAGAAGAGCTTCTGTAGTTAATGCTGGCGATGATAGAAAGGTGTTAGAACACACGGTACCTGCTACGTAGTGCCCATGCTGACCCCCGTCCACTGCCGAAAGCACCAACAATGGGCACGTGGGCATCAGAACTGGACCATGGAGCAATGGAAGAAGGTGGCCTGGTCTGATGAATCATGTTTTCTTTGACATCATTTGGACATCTGGGTGTGTGTGCGTCGCTTAACTGGGGAGAAGATGGCACCACGATGCACTATGGGAAGAAGGCAAGCTAGCAGAGGCAGCGTGATGCTCTGGTTAATGTTCTTCTATTATTCTATTATTTTTTTCTCTCTTGAAATCAGTAAGACAAAAAAAGCACAGCTTGAAAGCATAAAAAAGAATTTTCTATGGCAGAAAACCTACTGACACTAGAGACTCCTTCTATGAATCTCAAATAAGCAGCGCTGTATAGACAGCATCACCTTGACATAAAATTGTAAATTTTTTTCTGTTAAATAACCAAATATTTATGTGGCAGGTCCACCATCCAAGTCCCTGTGCATCACTCAACTGAGTATTTTTCACAGAGCCAATATCCGCACCCTATGTGGATGTAACCACCACCACTGTTGTGGAACTGACTGAACATTTCACTCTGAACTGTTCTCACGACACGGGAACCAAAACCACGTACACCTGGACGAAAGGCGGAAAGCCGCTGGTTAATCACACTCGCCTGCTGCTGTCTCCTGACCAGAAGGTTCTGACCCTCACACGAGTGCTGCTGGTGGATGATGATGTTTACAGCTGTCTCGTTGAGAACCCTATCGGCAGTATGAAGAGCTTGCCCCTGAAACTCACCGTTTATAGTAAGTAGTTGTGCCATCTGTACAAATCTCCAACCTTTATTTTATAATGTTTGAGCTTATCAGGGTAGAAAATGCTACGTTGTTCGTTCTGTGTTTACAGAAAGAAGCTCCCTTTACATCATCCTTTCCACAGGAGGCATCTTTGTCCTGATCACTCTGGTATCAGTGTGTGCCTGTTGGAAGCCATCAAAAAGGTGAGAAATCATAGTATTGCTCACTTTTTCACTTCGCTCATCCAGTCATTTCTAACATCTTAGCGTATCCTATATTGCAGAAGGAAAAGACAGAAAGTGAAGACAAATACACCAAGATCCAGCCCTGAAAGCCACCATATAATACACGAGGACAAACCAGAAGGTAAACAAGTACACGCTTGGAAAAATGTTGATAGTCGGATAGCTTAACCCTTGAAGCTGCTATGTAGAACCTTAAAATCAAGGTTTTCCCTTCGTTATCTTGAGAACCCCATTTTGACATTTTGAAAATGATTTAAAACCACCTTGCCAATGTTGTTGATCCAATGTTAGCAGGGTTGTTATGAAAAGTGCGTCTTTCCAAACATTGCACAATGTTGCATAGGAAGGACCAACGTAACCACCCAAAATAGACCCTGCGCCAACATTCAATTCAATTCAATTCAATTATTTGTATAGCGCTTTTTACAATAGCCATTGTCTCAAAGCAGCTTTACAGAAATAGAAACAGAATAAACAGAGAG
>JAOUWY010000048.1:15302097-15314939 GCA_025728095.1 Prietella phreatophila | reverse complement strand
TGGTGTTGTGATGCTGTGACCACCCGAGAATTGATTATTCTCCTAAAACAGCATATGTACTTTCTGTCCATTTCTACTTTCTTTTAATATCAAAGTTAATTCCTGTTATCACTTACATTACAGCAGCACTAATCATCGCTCCAGATCTTAATAAGTCAAAAACACAGTTACACCTCAATGTTCAAATCCCTCCATCCTGAAGACTCCCTTGTTACTTGAACATAGGGCTAATAATAGACAGATTTTGAAACAACGTTGTTATTTAACAAAGAAAAGCGTATATTCGTCGACATGGTGGAGTTCATTTCACATTTATGGAAGGAGTCTCCAGTGTCGGAGTCTCCTGGAAACATGACAAACTGCAGCATTGTTTTGTTTTTAAATGTACTTCTAAAGAGAGAGAAAACAGAGGCCGGGTGAGGGAACGACTGTTTACAGCTGATAAGAAGAATCGACTTGTTTTGTACAACATTAAATGTAATGATATTATTGAGTCAGCACAATAAAATAAATAAATAAATAAAAACTCACTTATCTAACCAAAACAAAATTTAATGTTGCAAAAATTAACAATTATGTAATCGACCACTTTCAGACAAAAAAAAACAACAACATCAAGAAAGCTTTTTTGTCACAAAAATACACGGAATGCGACAAAGTCTCCAGAACAACTTGCGCAGCTTCTCCAAGATGCTCATTTAAAGATAATAATAATAATTACCAGCTAATTTCCTGATAAAACTGCACAAATTATACCCAAGAAAAGGAATTTTCTTTGTTTATTACTGTTTATAGTTTTTTATGATATATTATTTTTGAAGGCATCCTTGCTTTACAGCCTTTCGATGCATGTGCCTTTTGCACAGAACTGTATATATAATGTACTGAAAATAATCCACTCCCCTACATACATAACACATAGGAACTAATGTGTCGCGGCTCATGATTACACCCGGGACCAAATATGTTGAGCAAAATGGGCGTGGCGCAAACTAACGGTCTGATTGAATGCCATCCACAACGACCAATCAGATTTACAATGCTTTAGTTTCGTCCAATAAGATTTAGAGGAAGGCGGGGAAAGCGGTTGCGAAGGTGCCGGCGTAACTTGTCAACAAGATTTGAATCGTCGGAAGCAGCTCATAATAATAAAAAGATATTGAACCAATTTAAATAGTTGATGTTAAACTAGTAAAGTATAGATGAGTCAACGGAGAAATGTCCGGAAGAGCGAGTCGAGTTAAAGATGGAGGACGGGTGTTAAGCCCAAGCAGATGGAGAAAACAGAGGAGAGAAATGCGGGTTCTAGCCGAGAGGAACCCGGCGGTGGTTCCGGTCGGCGCATGGGTCGAGACCGGACATGAGGAACAGGAGCATCCAGCGGTAAGTGACTAAGAACACGTGTTGCCTTCCACACAGTCCTTCTTTCTACAACTAACCTGAGAAATACGTCGAACGTCATTTAAGAAAACAATGGGTTCGTTCAGAGGTCGTGGACGGAGCAAAAGTTTCTTAAGTCGATTGGGGAAACGACTTCCGGTTCGGAAGGCTTGTTTGTGTCAGTCATTTTTTGTAGAAACCTAAGATCCTGGGGGCGGGGCTTCGTGAACGTGGGCGGGAATCATTCAAATATCCAACCTGCCCACCTCACCTTTTGAAACTTCATTTTGAGAAAGAAAGGGAACAAAAATCCGATGGCTACAATAAACAAGTAGTTGTAATTACATCTACATATCAGTATCGATTAAAGTGGCAGTCAATTAGGCATGTTGCTATAAAATCTCGTGTTGTCGTTAATACGGTGTCCTTGTCTGTGAGGAGACGTTCATTTATTCGACATCGTTGGAAGGAGTCTCCGGTGTCAGAGCTTTTCAACAGTCGAGGATAAAGCTACGTACGTACGTCCCGGTTTCTTGGTGGCGTGAAACGCTGCTTTTCCGGATAGGGAAATGGCTGTGGTGTAAGGGAAATAAATCACAGTAGGAGTAACCTCACTTCACATCACAGCTTCATCACCCACCATGGATTATTTTCCCATAATGGCGTGACCTCATGTGCTTTATTTCTGGTTATCAAGGGAGGAGAGAAGAGAAAAGGTAAATGAATCACAGGTAAATGACTCACAGGTAAATCAATCATATATGAAAATGAATAAATAATTATAATAAATAAAGGAAGTATCACTATCAATGCCTAAGGCCCCGTCGGTCTATGCTTCACAGACCCCTGTGCTTGGAGCGCAGTTTGAGATCCATGCCTTTGTACTAGTGAGGAGGTGTTCAAACTGATGCAATTCGAAGTTGATACCTGGGAATCGTACATAACCGACCGTAATTAGGACAGAATGCTCCAAGATCGTTTTCACCATCGCTCCTTCACGGTTCCGTCTTTTTGCCAGGTCCGCGCGTTGCTCACTGAGGAACTGCTTGAAGAAACCCGCAGACTGAAGGACGAGAGCCTGCGCCAGTTCCAGGATGCGGTGCGCAGACGGGTATCCGAGCAGGCCCGGATACATAAACAACGGCAGCTACAGAAGTCTTATAAAACCGTAAGCCAAGAGACAGACACAAAAAAAATCCGGTTTGTTTCCGGTATCGATTCCGGCAGTTACTCTCTTTCCACAGTATTATTTTGCAGATAGATCCATACTGTATAAGGCATAGATGCCAAATTATGGTCCTGTGGTTAAAGTGCAGTACAGGTTGATGTTTACTTAACATTTATGGAAGTCTCCAGTATCAGTTTTCTACCATCTTCAGGATGGAGCAGTTTGCACTTTCCGGTTTCTCTGAAATGTGACAAGGTGTGCTTTTCTGTCTTCTGAGAGAAAATAAGTGAGTCTGGTGAAGTTGATAGCTGCTGTAATGTAAGCGATAACACGAACTTGGTTCATTGATGATCCACAACATGAACCATAACTATAAACGGATAAAATGTCCGATCATCGATTCTTTTTCTACAACAGCACATCTCCTAAGTGTTTTATTCCTTACATGTTCTTTACACTCTACGGATATGTACGTATGCATACCATGAATTTATTTCTAAAGTATATAAAAGTAATTGCAGCTATTCGGATCAACATTTGTGTTTGACATTTAGTCCACTGTTTGGGAAATATTTATTAATAAAAATATTTGACTTTTGGAGGAATACAGGCTTATTTTTTCTTTCAATACAATATGATTATTTTCATTAGGAATAATTCTCTTAATAATAAATCTGTTGCCTGCAACGTAAAATGTATCGTATTTATCGATATGAAAGTTACGACAGTCTTAAAGTTGAATCCTCTAGCCATCCAGAATGTTCTACATATGTGCTGAACATGTCCCAGACCTTTTAATTATTCCACCTCTTCATGGTAAGAATAGTTGACCTTTTTCCAGCTGACTTTTTTTGGAATTTGGCGTGTGGCTGGAAAATACGGAAATACCGAAGCAGTGATGTGTTTACCGTGAAGTTATTTACGAACTAAATGATAAAAGCAGTGAGTAAAAAATAAAAGTTTTTTAAGAGTGATAACAGACACACACTGTATGTCATTTATGTTCTTTTGTTTGTTTATTTGTTTGTTTGTTTGTTTGTTTGTTTTTTTCCTCTAGGTTGAAAGGGAGTGTCGAGTATTCCAGCAGAGCAGTGTCTCTGCCCAGCGCCTCACACCTCCGAAGAGTCCATTTCCACCCTGGCCACAAGGGGAGCTAGCTATCTGCAGCCCGAGTGCACGCTGGGTCACGGCTCATGAGTTCAAGGTGGCCAGCAGTGCTGATGCTAACCAGTACAGACATCAGGTAACATCTGGAACGGGATGGAAACGAATGAGTTGCTTTTCTTTTCTTTCTTTTTTTCTGCCAAACTCTTAACAGCGTAATTATTATTTTCTAATTCTACTCGCTTTCCATTCGTGATGTCTATCTTTGGTTTTCCAGCTTAGCAAAGTCATGAAGCAGGTGAGACACAGACTGGCTGCGTGCCAAACCGTCCGAGAGGGCGAGGACTTGGAGCTTCCAGGAGGAATATGGAAAGTGTCTCCAAATAGAGATGTAAGTCTCACTCCCATTAATCACCGACATGTCTGTGTGACATTTTTCCACCATGCAGTGTTAAGATCGGTTGTGATGTTTCATGGCAGAAGACTGTCGGGAGAATAATGGAAGATGACGACGACGATGAGGAGGAGGAGGAAAACGAAGATGGGTTTGGGGAGGAAGAAGCGGTTTTGTTGGCGGGGCAACACGATCGACCGCTTTGTTCGCAGAATAGCAAAACGGTGACTTTTCAGAATGATGTGGTAGGAAGGTTTGGAATTTCTTTGCATTATTTGTAATAGGATTATATACACCAATCAGCCATAACATTAAAACCAGAGACCGGTGAAGTGGATGGTGTTGATTATCTCGTTACAGTGGCACATGTAAAGGGGTGGGGGATGTATTTATTAAGCAGCAAGTGGACAGTCAGTTCTCGAATTTGACGTGTTGGAAGCAGGAAAAATGGGCAAGCGTAAGGAACTGAGCAACTTCGACCAGGGCCAAAATGTGATGGCTAGACGACTCGGTTATCATGATCATCATCCTTCCTTGGACCACTTTTGGTCGGTACTAACCACTGCGTACCGGGAACACCCCACAAGACCTTCTGAGACCGGCTAGTCGTCTAGACGTCACAATTTGGTCCTTGTCAAAATCTCTCAGATCCTTACACGTTCCCATTTTTCCTGCTTTCAACACATCAACTTCGAGAATTGGTTGGGGTTTTTTTTTTTTTGTTTGTTTGTTTTTTTTAGGAATAAAACACAACCAGGTATACCGTCGTAGACAAGTCATAAACAACAGCGTGCCGTGATGCGTCCTGCCACGAAATAAAGTTACTGTTACGACCCTGAACAGCATATTCCGAAGTGTCGTAGTCCTCTTATACCACAGCGATTTAACAACAGTTCCGGTTTTTCATTATTTACAGAACCTTTTCTGCGCTTCTAGTTACATTTATACTGTTCTCGCCATCATCGCTATAACAACTACAAACGTCTGGCTGTAAGTTTTTGAAGAAACCACCTGCAAAATAATTCAATTATACTTTTCTTGATTTATCGGATTGGTTATTGGTATAAAATCCTGCTGATCCCAGCAAAAGCTCCAAAAAAAATCATTTTTTCACAATAGCGATGCAATATCATTATATCACCCAGCCCACAATTTTTTAAATGTTTTTAATTAAGTTATTAATCTTCATACATAAAAAGAGATGTGAAAAAAGCTGATGGAACCAGATTTTCGAAATAAACGATGACCTAGCAGGATTTCCAGGAAGTATGTGACCGCGTGTGTCTGGCTGGGGCTTTTTTCGATGACGTCGTCTTTTGCTCTTCAGCGTGTTCACTCGGAATCCTGCTGAGTAGGAATTTCTCTGCAGACGTTTTGGAAAATTGTAGTTGGAAAGTTGATGTTTTGCCCACCTCTAAGCCCCTGAGTGTTTTGAGGAGCATTTGATGGATTTCCTGAACACTGTGCTTAATCTGTTTGGTTAGGTGTGTGAAAGGGTGTCGAGAGAACCACATCCCACGAGCCCGGACTACAGGTCCACCCGAGTGCTGTGGCCGAGAGAGGACCCAGAGGAACAGAAGAGACAGGTTAAAATGAAAAAAATCCACACTGTCCATTATTTAAAACGCCACTTTGTATTTAACTGGGTGATTCGGTTGAAGTTAAATGTATTCAAAGGACTTTTACTCGACGCTCAATGCTGACGAAAACTTTTAGAAGCAACAGGAAGCCACGTGGAGGTCACACAGGAGTTTTGAAAAGAGTTCCATATTAAAACAAATACAGACTGCGTTTACATGGACAGCAGTAATCTAATGATTGACCTTATTCTGAATAAGACAATATTCTGATTAAGGTGTTTACATGAGTCGCTTTTAGAATATTCCTTTCATGTCGCCGTTTTCCATGTTCTAGAACAGAGAGCGATTAACGGCACACGTCAATACTTCGAGTATGATTTTAGTCGGATTAAGGTAATCAATAATCGCTGTTTACATGGTAGTTTCTTAATCCGAGTATCGGATTAATGTTGTCCATGGAAACGTTCTGACAGATGCGTTAGAAACACGACTTGAAAATTGTGACATTTCTCATTTACAGCCTCGCGGTGAACCTCCCACCACTAAAGATATACATTTAGGACTGATTTTCGGATATTTCCGACTACTGCATGTGTTTCGACAGCATGAAAGATCAAATAAGCCCCACCCTCCAGCATGTGTAGATATCACAGAGCAACGCTCGAGTCTAAGGCCCTCCTCCACGTTATTGTAAGATTGATTAGTAACATTACTTTTGTTTCACATTTTTCATGAAATTTGCATTAAAAATCTTTAACGTTTGGTCTTTACAACTTGAAATAGTTCTTTAGACACAGCTCCAGAATGCATTCTCCCAGGTGCTACCATCATCTTGGACCCTCAGTGGGATTTCGTTTGTTTATAAGTGGCCCAAGAAATGACACTTTCTTCACGTGCTTATGACATTTCTACGTTACAAAGTGGACCGTGGTTATTTGAGTCTTTCCCATCCCTAATACACAGTGTAATCTTCTCGTTTCAAAGTACCTAAGAAAAGCCATACGGTGGATTTGGCCCGCTTTGGTTGTTCAGGCTTCTGTTTGCATTTTTTTCTGGACTGGTAATGAATGCTGTCCCTCAGAGCTGGTGGGTTCTGATCCTTCATGAATTCTTCAAAGAGA
Source organism: Prietella phreatophila (assembly GCA_025728095.1). Lineage (NCBI taxonomy): Eukaryota > Metazoa > Chordata > Actinopteri > Siluriformes > Ictaluridae > Prietella > Prietella phreatophila. Next base: position 15,308,192 of record JAOUWY010000048.1, on the reverse strand, counting down.
AGAACGCTTGTGAATGCTTTTCATGTTTGTCTCTTGGGTAGCAGAGAACTTAAAAAAAAAAAAAAACCAACAACAAAAAAAAATGACAAACTACCACTCGACGCCTTTGTTTATTCATACAGAGACGCTCTCAGTTCCTGATGTATCGCCGTCTTGTCATGGACTCCGAGCGGGAGCAAGTGAAGGAGCACCAGAGACGCAAGAAACATCTGAGGAGAATCGCCAGGTGTGTGCTCAACACTCTCTCTCTCGCTCTCTCTCACACACACACGCATACACACAAAATGGCTTTGTTGCAGGCTATTAACCGTTGCCATGGTGACCTTTTGCAGTTCGCAACTTGGTGAACTTGGCAGAACTATAACTGCGAGTTTATTCGCGCTTCATAATTCTCCTCGGAAGCTTTTCAGTCGTCCATTCTGCAGTGCCATGTTCAGACAGGAACGTTCAGGAACTGTGGTAGAAGTGTATGTCCGTCGGCTTGTCACGTTAGTAAGGATGAGCGTTCGTCATACAGTTAATCATGTATCTCTCTTCTCTTTTTATTTTCCTCCCTTAGGTGTTAAGTGTGAGAGGAAGATCTGATTCATACGTTTCCTATGCGCTGTGTTTGACAGACTCTTTCCATAATGGCAATAATTTGTGTGAACATGACAGAAAGAACAAAACAAAGTAGCCGATATTATACTTGGACAGATGCTTTCACGGTTGTCTTTATTTATTTATTACGTGCACAAGATTGTATGTAAAATCCTAGTCTTTTCCACATCAAATCCATCCTTCTATACTGCTCAGAATTTGAACGATCAAGTTGGTATTAACCGGAAGAATTATTCGAAGGAGCGCTCATGGTGCAGATGTTGCCTGATCTTTAGAATCAAGGCAGAGAAGGAGCAGCAGCGGGAGGAGGAGGAGAGGAGGATGGAGCGTGCTCGGCAGCGGGAGGAGAGCAGGAGGGAGCTGGCCGAGAGGGAGCGCATCATTCTGGAGCGGCTCAGGCTGGAGGAAGAGGAGCAGGAGGAGGAGGAAAGAAGAGCACGAGTGAAAAAATCCAAAGAGACCACAAGGTTGAGTTGCTTAGACATTAAAGAAAAAACCTGATGAGTGCGTTCAGGGAAAACACACCTGCAGTTGGATCGCTGCGCTATCCAATAGCAGTATACAAAGCGTTCGATGGGAATTCTTACTAGCGATGTAAGCGAATATATGTCTCTGAACGAAGGAGGATAAATAGGAGGTGGACTACTCCTCCATTCATACTTGGTAACTGCATGGTCAGGGTTGCTGGGGTTTAAATTAGGCCCCCCCAAGTGATGTAGCTGATGTTGAGGAACTGTCAGTGCCAGAATTCTCACACACACACACCTTCCATGTCTGCCAAATTTTCTGAGGACATGGTGGTAATGTTCATATTTAACTTAAAACAATCTTCTGGTTTAGGCCACGCCCATTATATATACAGCTATTCGGAGCACTAAACAGGATCCATTGTGTTGCACCCCTGTGTGTTACCACCTTTTCCTTTGGCTGTAGGTACGTTGACGCCTTGCGAGCGCAGATAAAGGAGAAGCTGGAGCAGGGGAAAGTCGAGCTTCCGCCACTCTGCTGCTGTGGCGAGAGTTTTTGGGATTCTCACCCTGACACCTGCGCCAACAACTGTGTCTTCTACAACAATTCTAAAGGTAAGCAGCAGGCACGACCATGTGACCACGACGGTGCGTTCATCACTCGTCGTAGAGGGACTTATTCTTGAAAATAATCATGTATTAAAGCCAGTAGAATTAGAATTCTACTTGGAATCAATCATTAGGAAATGATTAAACACCTTCTGGCCAATCAGATTCAAGAATACAACATTTTAAATTGGATTCCATTGGATGTTACACCAGTGTAAGACCGATCTACTGCTAATTGAGCTGCTGCGCTTGCAAGTGAGAAAGGTGCGATTATTCGAGGTCGCTGCTGTGTTTCCTATTCACGCCACGAGCACACCTTTCAGAGCTGGCCCGTTTGTGACCTCTGTTAAACGTCGGCCTAATACCACGAGTATTTCACAATGTCCTGTGAGGTTGAAGTGGTTAAAACCGCTCTGATTACCAAAAATCTGACCCTAACAAAGATTTCTGAAGTAACTCATGTGACGTCCCCTGCAGGTTACGGTCAGGCGCTGCACTCGGTGCTGTTGAGCTGCGAGCTGAACGAAGGCGGCGCAAGACTCGGGGGATTCGCGCGGAAAATCGTGCGCACTCTGAAGCACCACAGCTAGCCTTTGTTTTATTTCTGTTAATGCGAGGATGAGTTTGTCGTTTACAAATACCTTAATGTAGTGGACTACTGAAGAACGAGTTTGGTGTGCATTTGGAAAGGTGATTTTTATATTTGTGACTTTAATCGTTATCGTGCAGAATGACCTTGTATGAAGGTTTGTGCGGAATCAAATAAAAGTGTGATTTGCTTCACCTCGGCTTCTGTACTGCTTTATTGATCACGTTTGGTATTAACCGTCGTCCACACGCAGACGCTGTGCTTATCTCCGCACACATTATGATCGTTCCCTGTCTTCGACTACATATCAGAATGCCCAAGTAACCTTTGGTCACCTGTGCGAACAGCCTACAAGTGCATGCTCGACCCTCCAACGTCTCCTTGATAGCCACCTGCCGAATTGCCGCCTGGGTCAATACAGCGTTAGACTAAAGTCCACGTGGAAATACTCTGTTAGCTCCAGTGTCCAGACTGGCTGGCAATCAGGAAGTTGCCCTTTTCCCCTAGACTTTTTTTCCAGTCATACACACACATACGCATGGTTTGGGCAGAAAGTATGATCATGAATGGTCAGATCTTACTTCCTCATTTAGCATAATGGAAATTATGAAAGGGTGGTCGTTTCTATGTTTTATCTTCTCATAAAGGTTGTGTAGAACCATGTCACGAAGGCCTAGCTTTGACAAAAGGTTCCACAGACTTGATAAAATGACAAAGATTATACATTATGAATGGATGGAAAAAAAAAAACGAGTAATGTTAAAAGGCATAATGTTTACAGAGTATTTTAGGAAGCTATGGCAACCTACACAAATAGAAATCTAATTAAAGGTAAAAAAAAAATGTAGCTCCTTTAAAATGGAGAGAAAAAACCGAAATAATAATCAGAATTTTTTACATGAGACTATAGGCCAGTTCTGAAATCCCACAGAGACCCATATCCATCCCAGGACCTTCATGATGTACGTCCTCTCATTTTTAAGTGTCAAATTTATGATCCATCTTAGATTAAATCCGTCTGAACACGTGCCTCCACAGAAGAGATTATTCATAAGGACAATCTGTTACTTTTATACAAATCAGTGAACAGGGGTCAAGATCACAAATTTGCTTACATCTAAAAAGGGACCTAGAAATTATTCACCCCTCAATACTGTTCGAGTCTCTGATAGGACATTGTCCTGAGTGCCTGCTGGGAAAAAAAACAAAACAGTAGAAACCATCCACTTCAAATACCATTACATACCATCAGCTAACCATTAAAACCTTTACTTGTATTTAATGGTATCCACTAGACATAACTTGCCACCAAAAGGCAACACATTAATGGTATTTGTTGTGGAAACCATTCAAATTTCTATGAGGGTTTATATTGGGGCTTTTTTTGTTTGTTTGTTTGTTTGTTTCTTCAATCTCTTGCTAGTCTGCAAGGTTACACAATTGCGCTAAAACACAATTAGGCCATTGAGAACTCTGTGACACTCAATTTGCTTCAGCTGTGATGCATGTGTTCAAGCTCAGCCGCAAACATGGCAAAGAAAAATGAACCCTTGCAGAAGCTAAGAGAAGGAATTATTTTTATGACATCACAAAGGCAAGAAGATATCCCAGACACTTAAAGTTCCCAGAGACACAGTCGGCAGTATCGTACCATAAGCTCATTAAAAGCTCATTGTACAGCAGCAAACCGACCTGGGCATGGGAGAAAGAGCCCAATTTCACCAAGAAGAAAACAGAACAGCTGATATTGGTGCCAAAGACTTGCAGTATGACCTTGATGAAGGTCGTATTGGTGAACACTCTAAGAAGAACACTACACAAGCGAGGACTTCAATCCGCACTCCACTCTTGATCAAGAAGCATATAAAAAGTCGCCTTAGCACAGGCCTATAAAGCGCCGGAAGAAAGTTTTACGGAGTGATGAAACTAAACGGGAACTGTTGGAACCCATGGATCAGCGGTACGTCTGGTGTAAGAAAGGCAAGGCTTTATGACAAAAAGAACACCATCCCCATGGTCAAGCACGGACGTGGGTCAGTAGTGTTGTGCAGATTTAGTGTTCTGTTGCTGTCAGAACTGCCAGACTTGACCGTACGACTGGCCTCATTGGATTCATTGAAATACCTTTAGTGGGCAAACCGACACTTTGTGATCACTGGACTCTCCAGCAGGACGATGATAGCAAACATACGTCCAAGTCAACTAAGGCGTTCTTCTAGGACCGGTCCTGGAATGTCCTTTCATGGCCATCTCAGTCCCCATATTTATATCCCACTGAAAATCTATGGAGGGATTTAAAGAAATCTTGTGGCGGCATGGAAACCAAGGCGCACTGATAAACTGGACAAAACAGAGTCCAGTCGACGAGATGTCTGAAGCAACTGGAAACATTTACTGAAGGTTATAAAGTGTAAAAGGGTGGCTTAGTGGTTAGCACGTTTGTCTCACACCTCCAGGGTGTGCCTAGATTGTATGTTCTCCCCGTGCTGCGGGGGTTTCCTCCGGGTACTCCGGTCTCCTCCCCCAGTCCAAACACATGCATGGTATGGTGTATGAATATATGTGTGTGAATGTGTGTGTGATTGGCACATTCACACATGTACCCCGCCTCGTGCCCGATGCTCCCTGGGATAGGCTCCAGGTTCCCCGTGACCCTGAAAAAGAGTAAGCGGTATAGAAGATGGATGGATAAAGTGTAAAGTATGCTCCGTAAAATACTAATGGGTTTGAAGAATTGAAGACTTTTGCACACGGACCTTTGTGGGGAGAATGTTTGGTTCTTTTTCCTTTTTATGTGTTTTTGTTTTTTTTGCTTTAAGCTATTAGTAAGAAACTCAACATTACTTTCTCAAAATCACTTGAACACTTGAATCACTTTCTTTGACTGTACTAAAGCCTTGGCTGATATATGGCACCCTCTAAAGGGTTAATCGGCGACCGGTGACGTCACGGTAGCCGATCGCACGTGCGCGCGCGTCACCCGGCTCGGCTCGACTCGGCTCGACTCGGGAAATGTCGGGACGTAGAGCCGGGTGATTTGGTTACTTTTTTTTTTCCACACATTTATATCGATTTTATTTGCGACTCTCCTGCGAACACGGGTCAGATTTAACACTCATGTGACGCGTGATAGACCGAGTGACCGAGCGGGTATTAATAGGCGGCGGTTTTATACCGAGTGCAGACAGTAAACATGGGAATCTTCCCACATTCCGCGTGTTTACTGAAACGTCCGCGTCAGGAAATAGGCCAAGGAACATCTCCCGGCTTCTTTAGATGGCTTTAAAAGGAGGGTTTAGTTAGTGCGGGTCAGTGATCGTCGACTTTTTTATTTTATTTTATTTTCTCAATCTGATCCCGTCGCATTGACTTTCTAATCAGGGTTGATTTTTTTAATTAAAAAAAATTTTTTTACACACACACACACACACACATACATATACATACATATATATATATATTTAGATCTTTTATCCTCCGCGCATATTTATAGCCTATAGAGTCTGCGTTTTTATTTATTTCTGCGTTTTTACTCGAGATGACCGTAAAGCACTAGTTGTTGTTGTTGTTGTTGTTGTTGTTGTTGTTGTTTTAATCCGTGAATCAAAACAAAAGCGTTCCAAACATGAAGTCTTCTCTGGCTCCGGGTATCAGAGTGATCACATCTTTCTCCAGAGACAGCTGGTGAGTGACATCATCTTTTCTTTTGTTTAGCCTTCTACACTGGATCAAACAAACAAACAACAAGATTGGGAATTCTAATGGTTTCCACTACAAATACCATTACATTGTAATAGTTATAACAAGTCCCCGTGGGGTCTCTGTTGGTT
>JAOUWY010000048.1:15176887-15188462 GCA_025728095.1 Prietella phreatophila | reverse complement strand
GTTGGAATCGGAAGCGGGGTCAGGTCAGAGTCGGAAGGGGGGTCAGGTCAGAGTCAGAATCGGACGCGGGGTCAGGTCAGAGTCGGAAGAAGGTTCAGGTCAGAGTCAGAATCAGATCAGAGTCGGAAGCAGGGTCAGGTCAGAGTCGGAAGCAGAGTGGGAGTGAAATAATGAATCAAATACTGAAATCTGACTAAGCATGTTTTGTTTCCTCTACTTTAATCCATGTTATAAAAAATCTTTTGAATGGAAACTACATGGTTGACAAAATAACGTGCTTCCACTGTAAAATTTCTCTCGTTTACCTCCACGGACAGTGAAATCATTTGAAGACTCCTCTAGAAACTAGAGACTGGCCACAGAAACTGAAGACGACCTTTAGATCTCTTAGCGCACGTCTCGTCTATCAGGCTGTCTCGGAGTCAGCAGCAGGTTCCTCTCCTGCCCGTCTGCTCGAGTTTATCAATCCCATTAGCGGCCACGTCGCCCTCCCTCTCCGCTGGGGGTCAGCTTGTGCACTTTGTTCGTGGAAATAAAAACGAAAGCCCGGGCTCAGCAGTTGCTTTTGTTGCCCGCTACTTAGAGAGCGCAGTGCGGTTTCAATGGCCTCGTGCAGCCGAAGCTTATTCAGGTGTGGGAACGGACTGCTCATGCTCTTAGTGCCAGGGTTTGTGGTAAAACTATAAAGCAAACGGGTGGGGGGGTGCACCGTGTGGGAAAATCCACAGTATGAAAACAAAAGCAGTTTCGAAAATCAGTGTCAGCATACAAATAACACCTGGATATTCTTCATTTCTTGATATATAAACGCTGCACCGACATATTGTAATAACGGCTCCTGAATAATTAAAAGCTTTGATCTACAAACACTAACTATTTCTTGCTGCTTTCACTGCACTGGAATCATGTACGCCGAGTACACCATCTTTAAATGTCAAGTAATGTTTTTGCGAGTGTTTTATCCAAAATTGTCTCCCTAATTTGGTCTTGGCCGATTCCTACACACCGACCCAGGAGGGTGAAGGCTATAAGGGCGAAGCCAGCCAGCCTGCCGCATTTTATCGGACTGCTGCTCCATGCCGAGTCACTGTGTGGGAACCTCGGAGGCGCACTTGCACCTATCCGAACCGTTCCGCATGCACGAGTGCACGGACGCCGACGAGCGACGGCTAGCGTCACTGTGATTGCCCAAAGATTCCTGTGCCATTGTCGGAATATGGGATAAACATGTTTGTGTTGCACCGCTCAGGAGCACTAGCAAAGTCATCTTTGACGTCAGCTGCCCCAGCACCCAGAGCCTAAAGATTTCGCATTCTCTCTACCAGACCTTTTTATTTTTTTTATTCATAGTTGCCCAGGCTCACTAACCAAAAATATTGCAGTGCAATGCGAGACAGTACACATTCAACAACTTTTGTTTTCCCCCGCCGCCAAAAGGTCACAACCTTGATGTGCTATACGATATACGTTTGGTTTGTTTTTCCTGCCCCAGGCCTTTTCTCTGAGCTCAAGCAAGCAGCATGCTCGAGATTATTCACATAATTACAGAACTAATTACAGGGCATTACAGTGTACAGCTATGCACCGGATGATCACGGTCAACCACAGCGGATGGAAGAAGTATGCACATTTTATGCATGCTCGATGTTAATATGATCAGCTTTCAGATTTATAACAGATCTCATGGTATACATTAGCCTTTACAAGAAGACAGGTATGAAATGTAGATATTTACAAATTGTGTACTAGTTTACAAAGTCTCCTCGTTTGGAAATGTTAAACGTATCTGCTGCATCAAAACACGCAAGCGCTACGTGCAAATTAACAGTTAACATTTTTATTTCATACGATGGGAGCGCAGCCCATGTTGGAGTGTGGTATAGAGGTAGCTAGCAAGCAAGTGACTAAGTGACACCAGTTCCTGTCTAGTGAACTTCCTGAATGAAATAGAACCGACTATCCACACATCTCTAATCATCATATGGAGCATCCAGCAATGTGATTGGTCACACATTAACTGCAGCATTTGGCATACAGTGATGCTTATTACAGTGACGCTAGACGCTGGCCCTCTGCCATGCCTAAGCAGTGGTTCGAATGATCTGAGGCAGCAGGATGTCGTGCGGAAGGTGGAGCAGGGTGGGGTTGAATGTGAGCGTCTTATCTTCCTCGCCAGGGTATATGCAGCCAGCTTTGCCCAGCGGCAATAGCCATCAGGGGCGCGCCTCTTGTTGAGACTCGCTCCACTGGTCTGGACAGAGATGGAAACTGAGAGAATAAACACTCAGAGGGATAGAAAGAGGAGGGAAGGAAACAGCGAAGGAAAAAAAAACGGAGGATATGGTATGCCGGAATTAAGCGGGTCGGGTCCGGGTGCACTTCCTCCGGCAACACACGCGTGCACAAAAGTACTCCGTTGCATAAACTGACCTAATAAGTCACTTAAACTGATTAATTATACATCGTCTATGCGAAGCAAGTTTACTTACTTTACTATTTGTGTTATGTTTCGTTTTTCTGAATCGTATTCTCCCCATAGTAAGCTTATGGAGACGTTGTTTAGAGTGTTCCGATAAAAAAAAAAAAAATTCTTAATTCTTTACAAGATGTCTGAAGTATTTAAAGCTTCTAAATGCTACCTGACAGTCATCCCCTCCCTGTCCCATACTTTTGGCCAGCTGACAATTCCCACCCACCAGCGAGCCAGCTCTCCTCCATCACGAGAGCCGAATCTTTTTCAAAACTGGAACAACAGTGCTATCCGCCCTCTTCCGCATACATCACCTCACAGACACGCTCGATTGGCTAGCGTCCCTGGGATTAACAATGAGAGCATGACCAATTTTGCTCCCTAGTCTCCTGGCCACAGATGGCTGTATCATTGTCAGGATTCTAACTAGCAATCTCACGACGATAGAACGAACATTTTTGGATGCACCGCTCCGAATCCAGAAAACCTTCTAACATTTAGCAAAAAAAATCCATCCAATCCATTATGATCCATCTACAATGGATCATAATTTCCCTTTTAAAGACTAAACTCAATAGAACCATTTGCTATATATTTACACGTTTAAATTATACCTATAATAAGTGCAATATTTAAAATAATAAAATATTCACTGTAGGGTTTACTTGGTACAGAGGTCATACAGGGTTTACCACATTTGCATTGAGATGAGCCAAAGATATTTGGACCAAATCTCAACAAGAGCAGTGCCAAGACACACCAGGTTTACCACGCCACCTGAGAACGGACAAGTCTGATCAAGCATCCTATTTCTAGGCTAATTAAAGCATAGTTTTGGCCACTGTTCCCAGAATCTACTCACTTTGGCGGAATAGAACTGAAAATCGTGACTTCACCCAAGAGACCCAAGTGTATTATCTGATCTATCTGATTCCAGAAACTCCACCACCACCCCAACTAATGCTGTTTATAGGGAAATACTTAATACTAGGACATGTTTCGGGGCACACTAATGCATAAACGAAACCCACTTGAACTTCAACATCTCTCGAGATGCAAGTCTAGACACCATAAACCTTTAACACGCATGGCATGTATTGTTGATGGCTAAATACGCTAAATACAAGCCAACAAACAAGTTGGACAGGAATGATGGATGAAGAAAATTTCGGGGAGGGATGGAAGACTAGGCCCCTCCCACTTTTGCTCATGTGCTTTTGTTAGCCAACAACACCTACCATAATTATTTTTGGGTTTTGGATGTGAGAAAACTGGCAAAACAGACAGAGGTGGACGAATCCTATCAGGGGGGCAGGGGGATGGGGGATGGTTGGGAAACTAGCTTCCTAACGTAATTATTTTTGTTTTTTTGGATGTGAAAAAACTGGCAAAATAGACAGGGTTGGATGAATCCTATCTTTACTAGATAGACTACCAAGCACATAAAAACTCTAACGTGCTTGTCCAGAAGAGCCAGATAAAACGCTTTTTATTTCAGACTAGTAAACTCTCAATTTAACTCTCAAACGCGGAGTCTCAATTTAGCTTGACGGAACGTGACGACACCCCACCAACCGAGGGGAGAACGTATGGGGCTTCCAGAAGGTGTCGGTTCATATCGGAGAGATCAAAATACACTCGCACAAACCATTCCAAATTAATATATCCGTCGACTCATCTCCCATGTTATTGCGGCGAAAAAGACTGCTACTTTCAACAAGGTGATAACGTGTACGCTGAGGTCAAATTGGGGAGCGTCTACGCAAAAATTAAATAAATAAAAACACGAGACAGTTATGAAACAGATCAGCAGCAATGAGTTCACTGATATACTACAATACAATAAAAAATAAGTGTTTTGTATCCATGGATTAATCATCCCCAATCAATCTTACTCTCGTGCTATCGAAGATGACCTGAACCAATCGGGTTTCCACAGAAAAATGATCTGAGCTCAGAAAGGCTTGGCTAACTGCTTTACCAACACATTACACAACACTTTCTAATAAACCTGAGGTTTTCACATCGAGTACTCACACTGCATGAACTTGATCAGTTAAATATGTGTTGGCTATATGCTGATCGCCTCTTCTTGCCATGTTTAGAATACCTCTGGTCTAAAAGCCATCTGGTCGATGCAAACAGCAGCGAGTTGAACCAATTTTCCGGAATACATTTTCCACTTTCGCCATATTCCCACAGATTTATAGACATTTGCATGCTGGAGACTGTGAGTCACTGTAGCCTTGTACAAATATAGTTTCTATGAAATGCAACTGCAGACAGTGAAGACAAGGAAGATCCTCAGATCGTAACACAGCAGAACGTTTTTTTTTTTTTTTTTTTTAAAGCCTCATTTCCACTAACGTACGTGCGTACGTTTCAATACATCAGCTTTTCATTTTGTTTAAAGAGTTGTAGTTCTAATTTCTCTGAGAACATCACTGTGCGCACGTCACTGTGTAGCGGGACAAAAGCCATCCTTCATTTTTGCCCTTCTAAAAGATACACTGGTGCGCATCGTGATGTATAGATTCGCCAACAAGCAAAATAAAACACTTCCTGAAAACGTCTCCATGTCGACGATTATAAATGTTTTTCTTTAAGTTAGATCATGTGGAGCACCCAAAGGGCCAGAACACTATTGTGAGGGCATCTGTTCTAGAAAATGAAATCGACACCTTCTCGCTAGTTGGGATTGAGAATCGCTGTGGTAAAAAAAAATAAATAAATACAATTGAAAAGGAGTAGAGATTTCGCTCTGGTAGCGTTTCCAGCCAAACGTTTTGCAAAATGTAAGCAAATTTCCAGGCTGAGGAAAATACCCAGTAAAGCAAACAGATGTCCCCATGCAAATAATCCCGCTATAGGGATACTGGAAAACACGCTAGCTTGGTCATTATTGTGTGAACAAGTCGAACTCGAAGTCAACGGCGGTGACGGGGATGCCTCCGCCACCAACAAGTCTAGTGCTTCTTGTTACCATTGTGTGTGCCAAAACGGCCCTTAAAAATGATAATATAATATAAATGACATAACAATAAATATAATATCAGGTTGTCTATCCAGATATCCGTCCGTCTGTCCAAGATTCTTGTTAGCGCTATGACTCAAGAATGAGTGGTGAATATTTGTAGGATTTATACAGAACCAACAGGGGAAAACTCTCCCCTGCCAATCATAGCCGACGTACTAGCCAATCGTGGGCGTCTGTGAGCTCATGAATGCCGCAGATAGCACTTTCCTTTAAATGTGAACATTGTCCTGTGGTGCAGCTGAAATCGCTTATTCAAATACACACGACTGAACAAGCACGGACTGAGACACTTTACAAGCCATAGACTATCCTGATGGGCGTGGTCAGTTAGAAGATGACCACTCCCCCTTCTACACTGCACAAGACTGACTGAATGGCTCGACGAGGATGACAATGTCAAATATATGTCTTTACAATCACCAGATCTCAGTCCAGGTGAACAGTTATTGGAGATCTTAGGAAGCGTCTCCACCACCACCACCCCATCACCAATTTGTGGAAGAATTGAGTTCATCTCTCCAGTACAATTCCTGCCAAGCTCTTTTGGTGACCTGTATTGTTTTTCTCCGCTTTAATTCGTCACCGTTTCTTGCTGATGCAGAAACAGCACTGCCAATTCAACACCTAAACATAATGACAACCACGAACGCCACAAATCTGACCTGAGGTCAGCACTTTATCTGGTCCGTGGCACACTCATCAGCTCCTTCCGCTAGTCCGGGCATGACGCAGTCAGAGCAAGAAGCCATGGCAAGCTAAGGTTTGCTGCCAAGACAAGAATGGGAATACTTCTGCAGATTTACTGGTAGTTTCCATAGTGACGCAGCTGGACGAGTCAATGGGCTGAGCTCCAACTCCAAAAAGCCAACTCACTCCATCCAAAAGCCATTTCCTCCTTCTTCTGAAAGAGGACTGTCGCGCCGTCCTGTTCAACCACTTGCTATTGGAAGTGTAAGTAGCGGAGCACAGCTGTATGTCTAACAGCCAGAATATTAACCCTGGGTTACAGCGTGGGGTTACTTATTAAGCAGACGTTAACACTCAGACAGACATTAACGCTGACGCAGTGTCAAAGTCTGTGGATGACTAATCCCTTTGAACTGCGAATTTGATCAACTCTGCATGAATAACTACTGATTTGCAATAAAAACGTCTGGACTTGTGGTTTCAGGCTGTAATTGAGAACAGTCATGTGTATTCTTCCCATGAACTCTACTCATGTCCATCAACAGAGCCGTACTTAAAGCTCAATGACCAGCCCATTTTTTTTGGATGGAGGATGCTCGGTCTAAAGCAGAGTCTAGGAGGTTTTTCCATCATGTTCAACACTAGCCTGAAAATGAATCTGGCTTGACCGCTGTCTGCTAGCATGCACAGCTCTAAACTAGCTGAGAGGGATAACACGGAGTGACGTGTGACCCGTAGGACTGAATGCATGTAGTTTGGGACAGCGCTGGGTTCAAATTTTATTATAAAGGCTACTCTAATAATACCTCAGCACATTCACGGTTATTTATGTGTGTGAGGACGTACCGCATCTGCACATCTGCTGGTTCCAGCTCGACTATCAGAATTATCAGGAACATAACTGCTGTGCTGATTTAATCGCGAGTGCCCTGCAGAGTTAATTAAGCAACGAGCATCTACTTCTTTACGCCAATCAAAACAGGACTGATGAATTAACACCACCGCTCATTTTTAATTAAAAATAAATCAATCAATAAATAAATAAAAACAGCAATGGCTCAGAAGGAGAATTTGCGACAACATGGCAACTACGTGTGAATGTACTTTATTTATTAAAACGGCAAAAAACTGAAAACACAATCAAGTTATTTTCATAAGCTTCATACTGGTAGCTGTAGCTTCCATGGAAGAGGGTGGAATTTGCATGAGGTCACGGTTACGTGACTGCAACAAGGTGATTTTGACGTTAGAAACCGTTGAGGATTCTCTTTAATCAGAAAGTAACAGGCTTGTTTAGATTTGCTGGTGGTGTGACGCTATTTGGATGTTGTGTTAAGTAAGTACTTCACTCGGACTTCCTGTTTCGGAAGGAAATACATCAACACGTGGAATCACATTTCATTGAAACTTTAAAAATCGCAACAAGTCCAATGAGACTACAAGTTCAAAATCAGCTGGGGTTTGTTTTGCAATCTCAAGAATAAGCACACGAACACCTTTCAGAATTCAGAAAAAAAAAAACACACACACTGCCTATCCCTCAAACAATAACCGAGTAACCTCGCCTTAATTACTGCTGCCTGCAACAACTTCCTGTTTAGTTCCAAAGGGTTATTTGGTGAAGCTGGTGCTAAACAGGAAGTTGTTGTAGGCAGGTGTCTTTGGCACATCTCTCTTGATAGAACTCATCTCGTCTCCAAACCTAAAAATTTTCATGCTTTTCTTTCTTTTTTTTAATAAAAATAAATCAATGGTAAACCCCATTCTGGGACAAAAGCCACATTTCCACCGCAGGAACTAAGGAATTTTGGAGATAATCGGCGGGTTTCCACCGCAGGGACCAGGGTATAAATAAAGTGCCGGGTAAAATATTCCCCCCTCAGAAAATCCCTACTTCAGAGGTGGTACATTTTCCAAAGTTCAGGAACTTTGCGTGGTGGAACTTGGGTGTTGACCATGCTGATTCGTTGAGTGCACGAAGGATTTATTTAGTTGTATTTCATTTTCAACCACCATTTTAAAAGTCTGCTGTGGTGCGTACACTAACAGTTGTTTATTGCGATTTGAATCGACACAATGGAGTTTGTTAAAAAATACGACCGATAGACCGACGACGAGGTTCAGGCCTTATTAATTATTGATACCGAGGATGAAATAGAGCGGGAACTGGAAACAGCGACCTGCGATGAAAAAATATACTTAAAAATAACAAATGGATTAAGCGAGCTGGGCGTTGTTCACACAGCACGACAGTGCAGACAGAAGCTCGTGTACGTTCGTCTCCGCGATCGCTGATAAAATCCGCTTGATTACTTCAAGTCTAGCATTACGAGCATTCTGAATTCGCTTTACTACCGCTACTCGACTCGTTTCCAGCGTTTTCTCAATGACCTCTTTAGCGAAGCATTACATCACAATCAACAGCAGCACAGTTTGAATCTCCCCCATGCTTCTTGTTGCAGTGTCGTGATCAGATTTCAGAAAACACCAACTACTATCCAAAAAAATTCATTCCCTGACAGGGAAACGAACCCGGGCCACGGAAGTGAGCACGCCGAATCCTAACCACTACACCACCAGCTTCGTATCTTTCCCATGGGCTTTTATTACTGTTCAAAGTTTCGCATTCCAATCAGAGCCTGCTACATGTTTTATGAGCCGTGCAAACATTCTACATCGTTAAAATCAGATTACTTTGCGTCAATTAGGGCTGCAACTATTAGAGCTAATTAGGGCTGCAACTGCACTTGACGATTTCTCCTCTGTCTGTTGGAGACTGAGATCATGTTGGGAATTAAAGGTAAAAGTAAACTGAAGAAAGTCATTAACGGTGACCCTGGGAATCTGCTAATGCTAGCGTGCGCATGACATCCTGCACCGTCAAGCGGCTTATACTTCCTTTTAGTAAAGAAAACCCGCTAGTGATATATTTGAGACGACATTACCTTTATAAAATCCACACACTAGACGGTAGTGCAGAGTGCACAGTGTAAGCGTACAGTACTTCACTTGGGACACAACTTTAGTATTTACTCTCCGAGGCATGTTTTCGTAAGAGAAGTAAAGTAGTGGGTAAACATGCCCCGTGCCGCGTGCAGACCGACTAATCCATAATGAGATTCGTTGACGACGATTTTCATAATCGAAATTTTGGCGGAAACATGGCTAAACAGTCAGGTTTCGCGGGTATTTATAAGCTCATTTCTTCCATCACCCTGCGCACCGAGGTGTGGTCCACTACTAGGACAGGCTTCTGTCAGCCTGACAGGCCAAGGCATGTCGAAACGCACAACGTACTCCGGTTTTATTAAGCAGTCCGAGTTCTGACAAACAGGGAAAAAAAAAAAACGTGCTGTCGAGACTGCGACGGCTCTGGTTTGGTATTACGATCGGTATTAAGTCAGCCGTGAATCAACTCGTCTTCGGGATCGCATTTTGTCGGTGGCAAAATCTGCCAAAAGCAATTTATTATCATACTTAGCGCATTTACGATCATTACAAATAAGGTGATGTCAGCGCATCAGATAATCTCAATATTGTGCTGTTATCGTAATCTACTTGGCAGGCACTCATCTTTTCTTTCTCTCTCTCTCTCTCACACACACACACACACAACACTCCTCAACCCTCCCTTCAGTTTCAGCCACTGAAACGGAACGTAAACACTGACTAAGGTGGCCATCAGTGATCCACCGTCAGTGACAAGTGGGCTGGATTTTCAGTTTAATAAGAGTGGGCGTCAACATAGTTTGCAAAATGTATTTACAAATACAAAATGTTGTGATAAAGTGTTCACCCAGATTGGTGTGAAACCCCTAAAGTAGTTCTTTTGGAAAAGAGACAGGGTTACAGCATAACATTTTCTATCCCTAGTGGAACAACAGAGACTAGTCCGCTTTCAAACGTGTTCAATTCGGTTACAGTCCGATGTTTATAATAGAGAACGTCGATTCTACACGTCTTTGGTGGGTCAGATTATCATTTATCCTGCCAGTCCTTTCCCATGATGCTGTATTTTGGACTATGATACATGATTATACATGAGTAAAATGGAGGTGAAATGGTGTAGCTGTACAAATAACACTGTAGCACGTAGCGCATGTGTATGAAATTAAACGACGGACTGAATCTGAATGTGCTTTTTGGAACGGTTTATTCTCATCCGAATTCGTATTTATGACAGTAAGCCTGTTTTAGTAAAAGCTGTAAAAGTTTTCAGCAGCCAAACCGAATTCAAAAATACGCACCAGATCCACAACATTTTTTGTGAACGCTGGTCTTTTTCGCACTCGCACGCACACGTTGATGAACAGTGGTTTAAAGAAAATAAATAATAAAGTAGCATCTTATTGTCTTCAATGAATATATTTGTTCCAGACTGCTTTCTTTTACGGTCATTAATATCAAATATCACAAAATTTGTAAAAAATAAATAAACACCCCCCCCCGGTAAAAAAACGCTATTTAAACTCACCGGTAAACGTTCTTTTGTAACTCATTGCTAGTTATACAATTTGAAACCAATCAATCAAAGTTTTTTTCAATCGCTGAGTCTCCGAATTTTTCATGCCATTTCATTCACAACAACGTATCCAGTTTAAAAAATTAAGCCCATTTAAATGATAAACAAAGAGAACTACTTGTTTGGGGTTACAATACTGCTTTGCTAATCATTTATTGCCACTTTGTTAAAATGTCTGTCAACAGTTGTCATGATTTCCTGCTTAATAGTGTCTGTGGCAGGGTGTTAACCAACTGTTAACCTTAAACACATTTTTCGCTTTGGAAATGGGCTGGGTTCGTCATGCAGACTCGGCAACCCTGCTTCCGTGTCCGAAGAGTCCTGGAGTGATGCGGGACCACGTCGGACCTGCCAGGCAGGCTTATTTCAGACTTGAATGTCACAATAACAAGGGCCTGTTATTACTGTGGGAGGCTCCATCGCCATCTCTTCCCCTACAGCTCTGAGACATGGAAAGACGCCCTAGCGTTACTTAATGACTGTACTTGGAAATGACAAATCTCTTCAGTTATCCTCTGGAGAGTCTGGGCTATATTTAAATCACACCGTGTGGTGCTAATAATGACAACGTGTACGCGCTTTATAATACTGCTCTGCGCTGCATGCTTAACTCTTTCATTACAAACGTCAGAGGCATAATGCAAATCAGGGGCAGGAAAACGCTCCCTCCCTTCCCAACATGCTTTGCTGGGATGGGACGGGCCGTTGGCTTGGCCTGGCTGACGGACATTGTTTATCAGCTCCCGAAAGGCCGGGGGGGTGGGGGTAGTTAAACAGATGAACGAAACACTGAGATGCAGAACAACTCCATGGGGCGTCCCAGTGCTGTCCGGTTTCTCAGATCCCTCTAGAAAAGCTG
>JAOUWY010000048.1:15140258-15151283 GCA_025728095.1 Prietella phreatophila | reverse complement strand
AGGTGATCACGTGACATGTAGTGCAGTGCAGTGGCAGATGGGAAGTGGTGTCCAAAGTCTCTAGAACCGTGACACCAACCCCCCGCCTCTATCCCACTTTTCTCCCTCAACTGGATCACTTGGCAATTCCGACCCACCACTATCATATGACATCTTCCGAACACTTACAGACACGGAGAGACAGGAAGCACACACTCATTAATTATTTAAATAATAGCATTTTTTAAACATCTTAATTGATGAGTGAACTTTTCCCTCTCAGACAAACTGTAAACGTCTGGTCACAATTAGACAATATTTTTCCCTTTCTTTTTCATGCACAAAATTAGGGGACTCAAACAGCTGCTACTGCATACATTACTCTTGGAGTCACTGTTAAGCTTGTGTATGAAGCATGCTGAGTGAGCTATGTGTATCTATTTGTCTGCCATGCTCCCAGCTTTTTCTCACTGATAACTTGCCCTCTCTGCTGGAAGAATGGGGGGGGGTTAAGGAAAAGGGAGTGTGGGGGTGGGGGGTCATTATTACTTGTTCTCGGCTGAAAGTGATGGTCGGCGGGGGATTGCCATCGCCCTGGCAACGGATCTCCACCGTGTCCCCCTCTTTGACCAGGCCCTTGGGCGACTCCATCCACATCTCCACGTTCAATGTTGGGTCTGAGACACACATACACACACACACACACACACACACAAAACGAGACCAGGAATGGAGGCCCATTCAGAAACATGTTACCAAGGCAGTGTGGTGTTGATGAATCATTCAAAAGCAACAAAGAGGGAACATTCTGAAGTCACATCATGGTCGGGGACTCGTATTTGATAATTGAAAATTCAAGTTATGAGAGAATTTTGAACTTTCAAGTGGTTTTCGTCATTTTGTTTATTTCATCTTAATGTATACCATTATTTTATTTTTAAACCACTGTGTCCATTATACTTTTAACTATCTTCTATATAGACCAGTATCAGCTCGCACTTAGCTACCCACTGTTAATGGTACCTCAAGAAGCACACCAGTACCAAACTAGCTAAAATGATCTGCTGTGTAAATAAAACCAGTAGAAAATGAGGTAACATTAGGTTAAAAATCGAGCTGTGATTATTATGTCCAGTTCTTTTGTGCATGCTTCTCATGAGGTCATCAGCACACACACTGCAGCGGTTAAAGAAAAGAAAATAAAAGAGGCTCACAGTGCACCGTGACGTTGACGCCTCTGGATTCGGCCGTTCGGATGGCACCTGGAACGAGATAGCTGACCTCGCATGAGAACACGGCGTCGATGTCATCCCTTGCAACTTTATACATGAGCTCGCTCAAAACCGTGTACAGCCCGCTGGGCCTCCTGGTCACCAGGGTAACCACATTCACTTCTGTGCAGACACACACACACACACACACACACACACACACACATTCATTTTAATTGACCGATGGAGAGGAAAGGATGAGCTCTCTTTGTAAAGATTAATTAGTCATTAGATCAAAAAGGCTTTAAATAGTCTTATCATTGTAAACCAATTCATACCAATTGGCCTGATTAGTCCTGGATGGACGGAAGAACTGATAAATGATAAAGGGTTATTATGTGCATTACGTAAGGAAGGGGGGGAGGACACGAGCTTTGCTGACAATCGACTCAAGCGCTATTGTTACCACCCCAAAGAGTTTTTTTTTTTTTATTATTCCTCTTGAACCCAGCAGTTTGCCACACTGTGCTGACACTGAAGACTCCTTCTATTAATATTAAACACACGTCTCCTTACAGAACACTTCACCAAATCAACGATTATACGTTTTACTTTGTGTAAAAAAATCAACACATTTTTCATTTGTTTCTTATTAACCTTAGATTATGTGGCGCTTCTTCCGTACAAGTCCCAGTGTAAATCACGTACTAGAACGAGTGCAGTAATATAAACCTTTTCTATAGCTGCTGCGACAGAAAATGAATCAACACCTTCTGACCAATTGAAAAAAAATATTGCCAAAAACTCATTCACTTACTGCCATTTTTGGGATACAGCGGCTCCTGATTGCGATACCAGGTGATGTTTGGCTTGGGGAAGCCTTCTCGCGTTTCACATAATGCAATCTAATAGAAATCGGAAACAAATTTGGAATAAACTAAAAGAACCGACCGGACCTACATGAATGGTTTGAGACTGGTACCAACCTTTGATGGGAATGAACTGGTCACTGAAACTCCGGAGTAAACTGCTTCAATCGTAGGAGGCTCTGGGGGGTCTAAATAAACAGGAGGCAAAATGAATACTCTAGACCAGTGGTCATCAAACCTCTGCCTGGAGACATACCTTCCTGCAGGTTTCATCTCCAACCAAACTCTAACACACCTGTTTTAGCTGATCAAGAACTTCTTAAGGCAATGATTAGACGGTCAGGTGGGCCACGACTATGGTTGGAACTAAAGTCTTCAGGCAGGTAGAGCTCCAGGAACAGGGTTGGTGACCACTGCTCTAGAGGGATTTACAGTTACGCAACCAAACCTGTGGTGGAAAGGAAGAGGACTTACTGAAAACCTTTAGGTGGGTCCTGCCCTCTCCATTGCCTGCTGCAAGGCCGTTGACCTGGCAGAAAAACTCCCTTTCGTCCGAGAGTCCGACGTCCACAATGGTCAGGTTCTCGCCTCTGGTGTCGCCTGCGATGCTGATGCGGTCCGTGTAGGCCGTGTTCTCGTCCACCTTCTGCATGGTGAGGTCACTGTAGGAGATCCTCACTCTTCTACCTCCAGGACCACGCTGAGGTTCAGGGAACATAGTTTAGAATTGAAGCTACAGTAGTTTTTGCTAGAGGACTACCAATTAGTTGGCAAGCAAAGTGGAAATGTTATGGCATGGTACATACCACAAACCATTGCACCATGACCATGTTCGGATCTTGATCAAAACTGTACTGGCAGCGGATGACGGCCGAATCACTGGTATACACTTCAACAACGTCCTCCATAGCCAGGGACACTTGGGCGCCAGCTGCCAACAAAAATATACTTTCATTCAACAAAGAATGTGGCACATTTATCCCTTTCGAGTAATGAATAAAGGCATCCAGACTTATATTTCTTGAATAACCACAAGCCCCCTTTCACAGACACAATGAATTTCAATGTTTCCCAAAACCCAAAATGTGACACAGACAACTACTGAAATACTGGAACTCCCTTGCCACTGCATTCCCAGCATTTCTGAACGGAATCACAATGTAATCATGAATGGCCATCTACTGTCAGAGGGTGAAAATTTCCCCCTGCTAAACTGATCCAGGGTCGGCCAGACCTGGACCTGCTGACCCACTTTAGCAAGTGGCCTAACAGCGCAGCAGAAGACTGCTCGAGGGTCCTGGCAACATCACAGGGTCGAAGATCTCATCCAAGGAATGTTCCAGCACCAAAATCAAGCCGAAAGGCGCTCCTATATTAATCAAGCCAAAATGTTCATCTTGAAACTATCACTTTTAATAACAGTCATCGCTACAAAGCAAAGAAACCTGGATGTCGGTTTAGATCTACCCATCCAGAAAGAAAGTCTCCCTGAGACGACATGAGGAAGAACTTTTCAGAGAAACCAGACTCAAAGGGAAAACCCAGTGTCTTCTGTGTTACACCAGATAATGACATAAGCATTCGTTACTCTTCCACAACTATAAGTGTGACAAAAGGATGTTCAGTTTGAATCCTGAGATGAGCACAGCAGCAGTTTGATGGAACACTGTCCAAGCAAGATTATCCACTGAAGCAAGCGTGAAGCTTGGGCATAAATTGTTTTGGGTTTTTTTTGCGGTATCCAAATATCACAAACTCTTATCTTTTTGAGAATCTCAGGGAAAACTGAAAACTGAGAGAGCCATAATGAAAGCAAATCAAACATGCATAGAATTCATTTAAGACCGCTCATTTCCAGTGTACAATTCATTCAAAACAAACCACTGTACTGATCATTATGATCATGAATTAAAGGCTGATTTTTAAAAAAAACCAAGGTTACATCACATCCTTTAGTTTTTGAACTCTTACTAGTACATTTCAGACTAGTCCAAGAAAAATAAAATGTCTGTGGCAGCGTGGTGTTTTTACAGCCGTTACAGAATAACTGACTCTGATTAGCTCGACAGTCGTTGGGTTTCTTCTCAGTCCGAACTCGACAGCAACTTCTTTCCTTTATTTGATGTTTGGCTTGGATCTCTCTTCTACATTTCATGACGTATGGAGCAAAAAACTAAACCACTCGGTACACATTACAGCGGGTAGATGTGTAAATTAGTGCTAAGCTCATGCGCCATTAAACATCACAAACGTTTCAAAGCCGTTCATCGAGAATGGCAATTGGTATGGTATGATAGTCGAATATTAATGGGAAATGAACCTCACATTTCACAGCCACACATTAGTTGTTGTTGTTTTTTTTGTTTAAAAAAACTGGAGTCCCTGAACTATAGCCAGTTTTTTCCCCCTATATGCTGACTGGCTCTACTACAGTATTTTTTCGTGGGCTCGGTTTGATCCACTCAAATCCAAGGATTGCGGCCTGCTAGATGACAACCCTAAATATCTGCTGGTTAGCAACTTGGAAAACTGCTGTCAAGCTAGTCAATATCCATCCAGAGGCTTGAACCCAAGAGAGCATAACTGACACTTTTATACAACCCTTTCTGAATGCGAGGAAGGGCCGTCCTCTATCTCCTGTCAATCACAGCCATTGCCGTTAGACAATCGTATGTGGATATCCTTAAGCATTTGGCGCTCTTAAACACACACTCGGCCGCGCTACGATGTTGCAACAACAACAGTTAGAAAAATATGTGGAGCGGTGGCTCCACAGGTCTGCGAGAAAGCATATGTTGGTTGCTGCCTAGTTTCTCAAGTGAGATGTCCATCATTAAACGTGGCCAAAACCCCCCCAAAAAAACCACAGTAGCCTTCACAAGAAGTGTTCATATGATGGCAATCACAAAAAAAAAAAAACCCAACCCTGATTGTTCACCACTGATGTAGAAGGAATCCTTTCGTCAGTCCGGTGATAATACCTTGCACTGAAAATCTCATTGTGTCAGTGTTCGAAAATGTTGTTCTTCCCTATTTGAAACCAGTATGGAAGTTCGACCAGCTAAGGGAACGATACGTATAGTACGACTATCCTGAATCCCCATCTTGACCAAGTACCGAGAGTACTGACCAGGCATATGGGTGGAGCTGGAAATAGTGCGACTTACTGACTGGTCGAAAACAGTTTTAATAAAACCGTTACGAGACGTCACACTTGTTAGCTAGAATCATATTTCTACCACAATTTTCAGTAGGGTTGTCTGCTTCGTTCTCCATTCAGATGTACTTTATCTGGTGTACACAGGATATTGGAGGCTCCATGGGTTATGGACGGATACTAGCCTTCAAAAATTGGCTTAAAAATGAGCCAATATCTCAGTCCTTTGGACAATGCCCGGTACAAATTTTGACTGAATGCGTCATTGATAAAAATGCCTTAATGATATTTGAAGTGAATTACAGAAGATGAAGACCGGGCAAAGAAGAGATATAAAACCCTTATCTCTCTTTGGGTATGAACATGTTCCAAGAAATACATTTCGGAAAGATGGAGGACAAGCAGTCCATCTGATACAGCGCACGAACTTATTGTTCGGGTCTTTTATCTATCGTTACACATGTTACAGGGAATCAATGCCTGTTTGCTGGCTCTGATCTTAATCCATGGCTCTGTGGCTGAGACTTGACTGATTACACTCCTAATCCCATTCATGACTAGCCTACAACCAAAACAACTCTTGACTGCTGAACTGCAGGGACTTCTTGTGCCTTGGTCGTCCTGTTTCTCCAAGCCCCTCTTTCAGTGCTAAAAAAAAACATGTTCTTTTTCCACCCACGCCAATACGAAAGCCACCCCACCCACACACCCGTCTATCAGTCAGTCTCTCTCCCTTTCTCTCACTCTGTCTGCCTCTTGTCTCTCCTTCTCTCTCTCGCTCAGCATGGAGAGAATGGGCTCAGGCCTGCTTTTTAATTGGAAACATCTTGGAAATGGGGGCGCCGCGGTAGAGGGGTGCCTGGGGTATTATGGGATTTCCATATCCTTGGTGAGGGATGGGAGTTCGAGAGACACTGTAGGACAGGGTTCAGGGGTGAAGATGCTACACGACGACCTTGTCACTGCTTCCTCTATGGTGTGAAGGTCAGTAGCGACCTCCTGCTGAAAATCTGCACACAAATTTGGATTACTTAGTAATAAATTTTGAAAGCCTTTGAGTGAGCATTCATGTATTAATGCAGTGAATAGGAACCATCTTGAATTCAGTTTAACTGAAGGGAAAAAAAAGAAAAGAATGCTATTGCCAAAGTATTGAGCTCAAAATGTTGGTATCTTGTGTTGCTCCTAATTGTAACACAGACCCATATTCTTAATTACAGTGCCCTGCCATGGCCATCCTCTTCACAGTGCATTGAGATATAGACACATGTCCAATTCCAGGTTGATTCATAAGACTTCCAGTTGACTGCAACTTCTCAATGATGGTGGAAACGGGCATTTTCAATGCTTGTGTTGTTTTCTTATAGCCACTTCCCATTTTGTGAAGCTCAACAACCTTTTGCCACACATCACAGCTATATTCCTTGGTCTTACCCATTGTTATGAATGACTAAGGGAATTTGGCCTATTTGTCACCTCATATTTATACCCCTGTGAAACAGGAAGTCATAGTTGAACAATTTCATCTTCCTAGTCACCCAGGTGTACTAAAAAATGTCAAATCTCAATGGGAAATATACTTCAAATCAATTTGTCTCATATGAATTCATAGGGGTGCCAATAATAGTTGCACACCTACATTTAACAAATATATATTAGTTTATTATTTATGTTAATTATGAGTGCAGAGTATTTTTGTAAGAAAAGATCAAAAGGTTAAACAATAAAGACAATTTTTCACAGCCAAGTAATATTGGCACCCTTGGTAAATGGTGCCAAAATTACTTGGCTGGGATAAAAAAATATCTTTATTGTTTAACCTCAGTGGAGGGCCTGGTATGTGCCGAGCATATATAGTGGCTGGCGACCATCTGGGATTCGGTGTAAATTATAGAACAATGAATGTGGATTTTTTTTGTATGTACACTAGCAGGATTGTTTTACATACAGAGCTCTGAAGGCAGTTACAGAATTATAATAACTTTATTAATAAAACAGTAAAAAAATAATAAAAATAGGGCACAGATTTCTCTGCAAGAGTGATCTCATCTCTGAACATCGTATTTTGCATTCCAGTTGTATGTTGACATTTTTTTTTTTTTTTTATCCCTTCAGTGGTCTGTCTCACCCTCACTCCTCTTAATCTGATCATATACTCTTGATACTGGTGCTGAAAAAGAATTGAGATGACCACAAAAAAAAAGTACAGTTTCGAACCTGTTCCTGAAGTGGCTAATATGCGTGTTTCCATGGAGATAGACACGTTATTGTACCTCATAAGAGAATGGTAGTGTTTATTGATAAGACTGACTTCTGCTGTCTTTACTACTGGCTGTATGATGGATGTTGTTGCCTGCTGTAGTAGTTTTTTTGACATGCTGTGTGTTCTGAGATGCTTTTTTGCTCAACGCGGTAGTAAAGAGTGTTGATTTGAGTCACCATAGATTTCCTGCCAGCTCGATCCAGTCTGCTTACTGACCTTTGACCTTCCTTCTCTCTGCACATACTCACTACATAATAGTGTCCTACTTCGCTATGTGCGCAATCAAACAAATTTTGGAATTCGCTCGCAATAAAAGTGCCACTTCGATAAGTACCTATTGGAACGTATGACTTTTAGGACACATGCTTTGATTATTAAACGACTTAGCATTAGAATCATACATAAAAATGTACGTGTGGTTCGTTATGAGCTCTTTCATCGACATAATTAATTCACGTTTCGTTCGTACAATAAACTACAGGGTGACCCAAAACTTGTTGCCACATGTGAAAGTCCCGTCGCAACCTTGCGACTGAGAATGATTTCAATACGTCCTGCTAAAGCGTTCGGGAAAAATATATATATATAATATAAACGAAGCGTGAAGAAATTTCAAAAGGCGTCTTTTGCTAAACAGTGTTCATTTCACGCTATGGATGGAAATGTTTGGGGCTTACTTATTTTCAGTTGATTAAAACGCACCCATAAAACAACGTGCCACCAAAGACATTTAAAAATACGTGTTACTCAATCCCTCGGAAAATCTGTTCGCACCCTCGCCACACACGTACACCCACAGCCTTATTAAACTCAGTCACAGTCAGACACTGTCACGTCCCACTGGCCCCATTCATCATTCGCTTGCCATTGTCGTGTCCGTTCCCTGTCTCCGACTCCCTCCCTCTTCTCTTACATCGAGTAAACGCCTGGCTCATTCCCCTCCGAGACCCCGGCCATATTCACTCGTTCCCGAAAAAGCTCCACGGTGGAGAAGCTGGGGGCCTCAGGCTGTGTCCATCCGGCCATAACCTCAGATCCTCAGCTATTGTCTGGACACCTGGGGAGCCCACACACTCTCACAGTTCTCTCTCTACTGTAGAGCCGAGAGCTTCAAGCACCTGAGCCAACGGTTTTATATTCGAATTATAATGCGGGTGCATCATTATCATCATCTTTACTAAATTAGAAACATTTGGAGTTGAGAACGCATAGTGCATACGGTTTACACCAGAATTTCAATTATATTCAATGGTGATCACAGTTAAAGGCGGAGGGAGGCACGGTTTGGAAAACTGGTTCAAGGACGTTATTATTAACCACTTTTCCTAGTATTAAGGACGAAATGTTTTAAATCAAGCAACTTTCTCTACTTCATCAATTAAATAGCAGAGCGACGTAGATAAACATACATTGCTTTGGGAACAAATGCAAATATTTATTGCATATAAAGTTATGCATTACTTAAATTTCCTTCTGTCAGGAGTGGACAAATCATAGCATTTTGTTTTATCTAGTCTACTAGCTAGTCTCGTGCTTTGGTTGCCCGGAAACCAAACATTTTGACATTCAGACCTCTCAGAAGCACTTTTTGATGAAGCATAAACCACGCCCATTAGTCCGAATCATCCTTTTATTCATTTGTATGAGCAGCTTGTTCATGGATTTATCATTTCTCGCTAAAATGATCAAGTCGAGTTTTGAGGATCTCTTCCTAATCTGAGGCAGGGTAAAACGTTTATAAGAAGTTCCCCAAGCGCCCGAGAAAGTTTGTTGTTGACGTTCTAATCCCTGCCTCTGAAATGTTTTTGTGACGGTCCTAGTGGGGATGTTTTGAAGTTTTGTTTTGATAGCGCTTGGCTAATCGGATTAGTGGCGTTACGGTATATCGTGTCAAGCAAGGATTTGAGGTCGTGGCATGCTCGCGTTCTCTTATCTGAGACAGAGAGAGAGAGTGCGCGCGCGGGCGAGAGAGAGAGAGAAACACACACACAGAAAACAGAAGGGAAAGACGGCATACCTGAGGTCTGCACACATCACACTGCTAAGCCGAGTCGTTAAACGGTGAGGGAATTTTGCCGAGGCTGTCTTATATTTGCACCTGCTGACAGAAGATGAAATAACGAGTGTGGATGCCTGAAACTTCGGCATGTTTGCGTCTCGTTCTGGGTACTGATAAAAGGACTAACGGTTCACACTGTGACTCTCAGATCCAAACACATTCAGCCACCCAAATGCAAAAAATGCTAATAATTTATACTGTCTCACTGGGATTCTCATACAGTAGGCAGATTATACTGCATAATGTTAGTATGATCGGCTAGTGATGGAAATATCCAATCACGTAGCAGGAGCGTAATGCGCAAAAATCAGACTTCAGCCTTTAGGAAGGCTAAGGGAGTTCAAATAACCACTCTTTACAACCATGGTGAGCAGAAAAGCACCCCAGAACACATCTAACTTTGATGTGGATGGGCTCCAACAGCAGAAGACCACACTGGGTTCCATTCTCGTCAGGCGAGAACAGGGATCTGTGGCTGCAGTGGTGTCTACAATCTCACCGAACCCGGACGGTTGAAGATTGGATAGAGACCAGGCGAGGTTTTTGTTTTTGTTCCAATGATGCTTCCATATAATTGGCTGACTGGGATAATGAGTACAGATGTTTTCCATTAAGCGAGCACCTGCGAGTGTAGATAATGAGTCGGTCACGATACAGATTTTCTAACAGCGTCAACAAGAGAGAGAGAGAGACAGAAAAAAAAAATGAATGAAATATGAATTTCAAAGATTTTTGATGGAATATTGAAAGCGTAATGTGTTTAATGATGAGATCAAGGTAGTTAGTGCAAACGTATCAAGTAGCACTCCTGCTAAGGTTTCGGTCTGGGAGTGTACAAAATAGATGGCCTCACACGCATTTGAATACCAAAGATTTAAACACCAGTGATTCAAAACGCAAAGTGCGCACACGCATACGTTTGCCGAGTGCCTTTTTTTTTTTTTTTTACACACCTGTGAGCTATCTCCGAGCAAGAAGCACTGTGAATATTATACACCTTCCAAAACACACACAATAATGAGACTTGTACACCCCAGGGTGGTGGTGGTGGTGGTGGTAGTGGTGGGGGGATTAGGGAAGTTGGCAGTTTCTCAATATGGTGCCCTCCCTCAGTCCCTCAGTTTCTGGCTCTAATGTGCCAAATCAGACCTCCCAAGAAGATCTTATACGTCCTGAAGTATCACTCGAACCCCAAACCAGTGAGTGTGAAGTGTGAAGCTTTCCTGTAGATCACCTGCCCCATAAAACGTTCGCCGATCCTGAATCCTGATAGCTTTGATCGTATGTCGATGCAGGAGAATGCGGGTTAATCTGTACATTCGGCTATGGCAGAAGGCTTTTTTTTATGTGTGTGAGCTGCTCGAGAGAAAGCTGAGAATGTGTGTGTGTGTGTGTGTGTGTGTGTGTGTGTGTGTGCAAAGTGTGTAACAGTTCCTGACAGAGAGGGATTTACCTGGCATGCACTGAACACCTGAGATCAAAGGGGG
>JAOUWY010000048.1:15094079-15104084 GCA_025728095.1 Prietella phreatophila | reverse complement strand
TTCTAGTTAAGTGCTTATTCTTACCGTTGTAAGAATCATTTCAGAGCAGACATTTTGTGAAAGGCCCCGTCTTCCTCCTTGTAGTTTAATGTACCCTTTTATTCAGAACAGCACCAACAGCGCTGCTACTAAAGGGCCTTTGTTACCTCATGAGTAAGGGTCTACTTGGGCAGTGGGACGTGGGTCTGGATATTCCACGGTGAATGATAAGTGGAGAAAGAGGTTGCTGCTAGTGACAACTGCTTTATTGTTTAGGAAGTGTACAGGTGTGCTTATAGAAGATGAAAAAGACAGAAGTGGAAGCCAAAAGATTTTTAAAAATATATATATTTTCTAGAAGTGATTTCCAAAGCTATGTACGTTTATGGTCATTATGTACAGTGATGCTTGAAAGTTTGTGAACTCTTTAGAATTGTCTATATTTCTGAATAAATATGACCTAAAACATCATCAGTTCTCAACGTAAATGGTGCACTTATATAGTGCTTTTATCCAAAGTGCTTTACACTGGGTCTCATTCACCCATTCACTCACACACCAATGGTAGCAGAGCTGCCATGCAAGGTGCTAACTTGCCACTTGGGGTTCAGTGTCTTGCCCAAGGACACTTTGGTGTGTGGAGTCATCTGGGCTGGGAATCGAACCACCAACCCTATGATTAGTGGACAACCCGCTCTACCACATGTGCCACAGCCACCCCCAGATAGAAAGATAAGAGAACCCAAATAATCAAATGAGACAATATTATTACACTTGGCAATTTATTTATTGAGGAAAATGATCCAATATTACATATCTGTGACTGGCAAAAGTCTGCTTTCATTATCTGGTGTGACACCCTTGTGCAGCAATAAGTGCAACCAGATGTTTCTCGGTAACTGTTGATCAGTCCTGCACGTCGGCTTGGAGGAATTTTAGTCCGTTCCTCAGTACAGAACAGCTTCATCTCTGGGATGTTGGTGGGTTTCCTCACATGAACTGATTGCATCAGGACTTCCAAAACATTTCTACTGGATTAAGATCAGGACTTGGCCATTTTAACTTTATTCTTCTTTAACCGTTCTTTGGTAAAATGACTCGTGTGTTTAGGGTCGTTGTCTTGCTGCATGACGCACGTTCTCTTCAGATTGAGTTCAGAGACAGATATCCTGATATTTTCCTTTCGCTGGTATCCTTCAGAATTCATTGTCCCATCGATGATGGCAAGTAGTCCTGATGCTGGTTGCAGCAAAACAGGCCCAAACCATGACACTACCATCACCATGTTTCACAGATGGAATAAGGTTCTTATGCTGGAATGTTTTCCTTTCTCCAAACATAACCCTTCTCATTTAAACTAAAAAGTTATAATTTCTTCTCATCCATCCACAAAATATTTCCCAATAACCTTCTGACTTGTCCACGTGATTGTTAGCAAACTGCAGAACGTTCTTTTCAGAGAGCAGTGACTTTCTCCTTGCAACCCTGCCATGCACACCATTGTTGTTCAGGGTTCTCCTGATGGTGGACTCATGAACATTAACATTAGCCAATGTGAGAGAGGCCTTTAGTTGCTTAGAAATTACCCTGTGCTCCTTTGTGACCTCACAGACTATTACACATCTTGTTCTTGTGAGTGATATTTGTCGGTCGGTCACTCACGGGGACGGTAATAAATGTAAACAATCTGTCTGCGTGTGGATTAGTGGAGTCCAAACTCTTTAGAGATGGTTTTGTAACCTTTTCCAGCCTGATGAGCATCAACAACTCTTTTTCAGTGGTCCTCAGAAATCTCCTTTGCTCATGCCATGATACACTTCCACAAAAATGTGTTGTGAAGAACAGACTCTGATAGATCCCTGTTCTTTAAATAAAACAGGGCGCTCACTCACTCACATCTGATTGTCATCTCATTGATTGAAAACACCTGAATCTAATTTGACCTCCAAATGAACTCCTAATCCTAGAGGTTCACATACTTACATTTACATTTATTCACTTAGCAGATGCTTTTATCCAAAGTGACTTACAAATGAGAAAAATACAAGCAAAACATACTTTTGCCACTCACAGATATGTAAATATTGGATGGCACGGTGGCTTACTGGTTAGCACGTTCGCCTCACACCTCCAGGGTTGGGGGTTCGATTCCCATTGTGGAACTGTGTGTGTGGAGTTTGCTGCAGGGGTTTCCTACCCCAGTCCAAAGTCATGCATGGTAGGCTGATTGGCATGTCCAAAGTGTCCGTAGTGTATGAATAGGTGTGATTGTGCCCTGTGATGGAGTGGTACCCCGCCTTGTGCTCGATGCTCCCTGGGATAGGCTCCAGGTTCCCCGTGACCCTCAAAAGGAGTAAGCAGTAGAAGATGGATGGATATATGGATGGATGAGTAAATAATGAAGAAATCACTACGGGACGTGCCGTAATCTGAAAACAACCAATGATGTGGTACTGAAGTGAAGCTGAGTTACTGTTATCACCCCAAAGTTGATTCTTTTCCTTTAAAATTATATTCTGACATTTTATTCCTCATATACCACAGCAATTACGTATAGCACTATTTATTAGTGAAAGAATGGCACTGTACCTTTTATCCATTTATAGTTACATTTCATGTTGTGGAATGTCCATTAAATAAGTTAGATCTTATAACTTTTGCTATAGCAAACATAAATGGTCAGCTCCTCACCAGCCTCTCTTTTTTCCTCTCTCTCTTTCTTGAAGATAATAAGACCAAAAAAATGCATGTCACATTACAGAGAAACCTCAATATACATACCTCAATATTATCATCTTTTGGCTGCTCCTGATAGGGGTCATCAGTGGATCATCTGTCTCCATTATGGAAATCCGGTTTATGAGCCCGCATATTTGATTTGGCACAGGTTTTACACCGCATGCCCTTCCTGACACAACCCTCCATTTTATCCGGACTTGGGACTGGCACTGAGAGAGCACTAGCTTGTGTAATCCCAGTGGCTGGATTTTGGTGCCTAGCGTGGGGGTCAAACCCACAATCCTGAGATTACACCTCTCATGCTCTACCGACTGAGCTAGCCAGGCACCCTAATATATGTATCTCAGTATAAACATACTACATCATGTGCTACAGTACAGACTATATTCCTTTAAGAATCTATACATTTGACAAAAATGTCATGAGTTATAATCTCCGTGCTGTGAATACGTCATGAACACCCTTAATAGTTAGCATTATAATTCCTTAAATGTTCATCTTAGGTTGTATACTGCCTCACTTTGGCAAAATTACCTGCCAACTGTCCTGTGTATCCTTTTACAAGATCTTTCTATGGAGCTTACCTTGCCTATGATGATAACAGCTTTTCATACAGTACATCAAATCAGTTTGCAGTAGGTGAACTGACACCCAACCCTATAAACTGGGCCAAAACCCAGACATCCACTGTATAAAATTCCCTGACCAGGCACCATCGCACAGAGGCCCATGGGCAGCTGAAAAGCATTCATAACATGATTCATTCTTTAAATGATTCAGTCATTTAAGAATAAATCCCACAGCTTGGGACTTTTTTTATTTGGTTCATTTAGTCCACACATGCCATTTTCAGACAATATAACTCTTTGAAACTCTACCAAAGCTTACAGTAGACATACCACATATCTCTAGTGTATCATCATCATCATAACTATCATTATATCAGAGTTATAGTAGGGTCACGAATTTGTGACCTCCAATTGTGTCTTTTGTTCTGGCAAAAATGACTGTAACTGGTATGAGTTCTATAAGCTTTTACTAGAGAAGACGATATTCTTTTGCGTTTTCTATGTTTTTGCATTTCCATTGAATTAAGATCAGATTAATGTGCTTATAACATGTAGCAGCAATATTATATTTTCATAATAATTATATTTTCATCAGATATCATCTTTATCTGCTGTTCCCCATGCATGCTAGTGCTATTTGCTCTACAGTCTGATGGTGTACACGTATAATCAAACCTAGATCTAAATGAATATAACACTTTTCCAAAAATGGTAAAATGTCAATGCCAAGCGGCTTCTATTTCTAACCCACTGCTGTCGGCACATAAAGAAATCAGAGGTTCTCCAAAAGCTTTGGCTAAAGAGAAGGTGACCTCCTCCTGGTTGTGCTGGGCTTCTTTCCCAAAGAAGAACAAACAGTCTGTCACCAGCTGTCCACCAACGCTATGCCAAGCTTTATGTCCCCTCCCCGAAGAGTTCTTCTTGCCTGGGTTTAAAGGACCAGGGGATGGGCACATAACACGAATGTTCATATCGTCTCATCTGCATTCCGTGATTTACATTAATAAAACTGCTTTGAGTGCCTGGAATGTTTCCGAATAACAATTGTCAACTTGGTGATGGAAATGGTCAGGCTGTTTAAGGGGAAAGTACATTTCAAGGATTCAAGGAATTTCCCTGTATGTGTGGTATGTACAAGTGAATTATACAGTAAATTTTATTTTATTTTTTTTAACTGCAATTAAAATGTTCCCAAACCAATGGACAAACCAACACTCTCACTTTGCTGTCTTTGAGTTCTTTTTTGGTTTGTTATTAATGCCTTGAAGGAAAACTATTGGTCAAACATTCATTCGTTCATCCTCAGTACACACTTCATCCTAGTCAAGAGTATCCAGAGCCTATCCACGGAACACTTGATGTAAGGCAGGAATACACCCTGGATAGGACGCCAGTCCATCCACAGCCTATCCGTTTAATACAGGACACAAGAGGAATATATCCTTGATGGGATGCCAGTCCATGAGGAGCCTAGTCTGGGAAAATAGTGTGCAAAATAGGAATGCACCCTGGAAAGGATGTCAGTCCATGGCAGGCTACCACCCATGCACAGTCCAACACTCGTTCACACCTAGAGGCAGTTTAGCATAGCCAATCCATGTTTCCAATACCAGCATGGAAGGAAACCGAGGGAACTCAAAGGAAACTCAAACAGATACAGGGAGAATATAAAAAACTCTGTTTTTCTCAGGCAGATCAAACTGGGGACCCTAGAGTTGCATAGGTACACATTTCGACACAACTTGGTTCAGATGGTAATTCATATCAAATCATAAAGTAAGCAGTGACTCATATGCTTCCTTAAGGTTCTTTCAGATCCACCTTGCTCTTGCTCCTCCACCTTGCTTTCTTTCCCAGTTACAGCTTGCAGCATGTGATAGAAAAGGGGTCGCGCAGGTCAATCAAAACTCACAGCTTGAACCAGTGCTACTGAACAAAGGCCTCTGACTTGGCAAGCCCCCCCCCCAAAAAAAGGGCTCTCCAGCAAGTCACCATGTGGGGTCTGATTAGTGAAAAGGAAATGTGAATTTAGCTAGGCAATTGAACAGGTTCACATCTTACTCAAAATCGATAACATAAAAAAAAAACACGTAACGATAAAACAAATATACTTGCATCCTTTTTCTGTGCTCTCAAGGCTGCACAGCTGCTCACCAATAGGTAAAGTCTGTGAGAAAGAAAAGAAAGTACAGGGAAAGGGAATTCAGTTGGAAAACTTTGACCATGATTATTGAGGAACAGAACGTTTTAGCCGGACAAGTTAATCCTGTCCTGACTTAAAATAAAATAAATAAATGAAAATCAATACGCATAATTGACCAGTCTGGCTACAAGGTGCTGCTATAGATTAGCCGCATGACGCTTTAAAAGTGATGTATTGATTGTACGTGTCCTATTTATGGATGCTGTGTGACATTCTAAACTTCCGATATTTTGTTCACAGAAGGAAACTGTAACTTTCAGCGAGAAACGAGTGGAATACCAATCTCCAACGCTATAGCTCCAGTACAGAGAATGAAAAATGTCTGAAGGCTTTGAACTAACGTCTTACACTCTCAGATGGTCTTTCACAGACAGAGCGGGTGGATTTCAAGTCACATCATATTTTATTTATCAGCCCCAGCATTTGGTTTGGGAAAATACTTAACACAAATTATTTCCAGAAGCATCACTATGAATCTATTTCTCTTGGGGCCCCTCTACGATACTCTGAATTTCATGCATAATAGTGGCATGTAGCCATAACCTCCAAGATGTAGACCACTTCAATACATGACCTCAGCATAATGTTAGTGCTTTTTTTTATTTTAATATTGCATTCATGCTGTGCTTGCTGTACAAGGTCAATCCGGCCTAGGGGGAATTTCATACGCTTGCAAGACCGCAGCAATGCGTCTGACGCCGATTAAACTCAAATTTTAAGCTCAAGCGCAACCCTTCGTCATAGCCACTAGTGAGATTTAGTAGTTGATGTAGAAGATAAGGACTCTTTATTAGCATACCCAGAAATGTGTTCAGGTGAGGTGTTTCCAGTTCACAGTTTTGCAGTAAAAGCCACAGTTCATGTCTAGTTAGTATTTTATACTATGGCTTTTTAGGCATTTTTTAGAATCATCCTGAATGGTTGCATTGGCACCTTACAGCTCTCCGGTTTGATCTTGAGCTCGGGTTACTGTCTGTATGAAGTTTAGCATATTCCCCACTTATCTGCTTGGGATACCTCAGGTTTCCTTCCACCTCCTAAAAACATGCCATTAGCAGCCTTGATTAATCACAAATACATTTCAGTACAGTGAAATTATATTCTTCACAGTTCCCAGCTTTTTAGGAAGCTGGAGACGGTGCATAGGGTCAGAATGATATGGTGCTGGTAGGTAGCAGGTGGGGTTAAGGGCCCCAATGGTGGAAGCCTGGGGATTTAAACCCCCATCTCTTTTGATCAGTAACCCAAAGTCTTAACCATTGAGCCACCACTGAAATGGGGGTGCTTTGGCACTAAAATTTGTTGCGATGGACTGCCATCACATCCAGGATGTATATTCACCTCACAACCGGTGTTCCCAGGATAGGCTCCAAATCCA
Source organism: Prietella phreatophila (assembly GCA_025728095.1). Taxonomy (NCBI): domain Eukaryota; kingdom Metazoa; phylum Chordata; class Actinopteri; order Siluriformes; family Ictaluridae; genus Prietella; species Prietella phreatophila. The sequence continues at coordinate 15,097,216 of JAOUWY010000048.1, read as the reverse complement.
CCTTGGCCCTGATCACGATAAAGCACTGAAAGGTATGCGAGCACGAACTCAAGGCATCCAGGTCATTCTCAAGAACGCTTTTCTTAATTCTTAGTTTTTCCAACATCAACTAATGACCTTTTAAGAACCCATAGCAAACGTTAGCATTTGGGACACGCTCCATAAGTGTGTGTGTGGGTTTGGCAGGCTTCCTGATCTGAATCACCTCCATCCTGCTAAACTGGTAGCGAGCAGACTCCTGCTGTTCCGGCTTAGGTCTTAATGAGAGAGATGAAAGAGTCAAAAATTCACCCAGGCTGCTAACTCGGGGTCGTGTCGTTTGCTCCACACGACCCCTTACTGCGACCATCCCGTCTTTCCCTCGCCTCTGCCTACAACAAAGCCGTTCATCTCCATCGTACTCTTTTAGGCAGGAGTGTTATTTGTTTCAATTTGTTCCTGGCCTTGATGTAAAAACATACTGGCTTTTAATTTCTTCTTGCATTGATCTATACTTACCGAGCTTCATTTGATCCAACGCTGTGCGAGCAAATTTACTCGTCAATCGGTGGTACACACATGTACAAAAGAAGTGTGGCATTCGAGAAAATACATTTAGTTCAGAAAAACAAACATTCATATTATACGAGAACTCCGGAGTTTGTATAAGGAGACTCTAACGTGGAACTTGTCTGATCCAATTCCAATGGTATAATTGGTCAGGAATTTTATATGAACTGCAATTTTATATACGAATCACGTCAAGTTAAACCTTTTTCTCAATTCAAACGCACGAGTAAAAATGAACATGAACTTTTATTGTGTTTACAACATGACAATTACAGCAAATAATTTATGAAATTTAGGTTTTGCTCGGAGCTAAAGTGCCAGTTATTAACAAAAAATATATAGATCACTGAATAACAGTGTCTACTATCATGGAACTGCCCCTTGTTTGGGTCTACAGGCCTCCTGCTGCTGTGAAGAAGAAGGAAAGCACACAGGTTTGGGAAAATAGGAAATTCCGTTTGATCTCATTGCACTGAAGATAAAAGGAGAGAATCCACATGAATCTGGCCTTAAAGAAGTATGGACAGTGGATTGGTTGAAAAAGGGGGAGATTTTGGGTGACAGCATTTCAATTATTAACGAAGGAAGCGTACAAGCCCGATGCCTTTGCTGAGAAAAACACAGGACGTTTCAACAAGATGGCATAATCGGACTGCGCGCTGCTGCCCCCTTGTGGATGGACCGTTTTGCACAGCAGTCAATTACCACTGGTATGCAACTGACAAAGTCATTGATGAAGGCACAGGAGAAAAGAGGTATCAGACTTCATCTAAGGAGCTGCTCTTCTTCCGGATCATCCCCATCTCACCCTGCAGCTGGTTCACAGTCTCGATCATATTCTGGAAGCTGTCTCGGACATTTCCCATTCCTTCCTTCCTCCAGGATAAACTCAGCTTGTCGATCCACTGCAGCACCTCGTCCAGCTGCTCCTGCGTTTCCTTCTGCTCCACGAGCTCGGAAAGGAGCGCTCGTTTCGCACACATCTCTGCCTCGTAAGACTTTTGCAGCTCTGCGGTCGAAGCCTCCAGCTTTAAAAGCTCTTCGTGGCTCTCCGGGTTTTTCCGGTGCGACTCGTCTTCAGGCAGCAGGACGTTTTCGGGCACTGAAAGCACGCTGCTCACCAGCAGAGCCTCTATGCGAGCCGACAGCTTCCTGAAGCGTCCCTGCAGGAACTGCAGCAGTTTCTGCGTGCACTCTCGAGTCTTTACACGAAGCTCTTCGTGCGGATCTTTGCCCTGGGACAGTTTTCGGACAAACACTGACTCGACGACTACGAGCATCTCGTACAGACAGTCCTGGAAGGCGCTGTTCATCCTCATCATGCAGGTCTGAGGTGTGAAGCCGAAGAACTGCGCCTCGTACAGCTTGAGAGAATCCGAGGACACGTATCCCACTGTGAAACATATTATGCCGACTTGTTAACCAATGATTACTCATCAGTAAACAATGATTTTAAAAAATTTATTCTTCAGAAATGAACATTTCTAGCAATTTCACATGAAATGAAAGACAGGAATTTATCAGTACTAATTGCACACTGTAACTCAATCACAGGTTTGGGTTGTACCAACATTTTTCTTGCTAATTCAACTGATTCAAAGGAAGTACACAGAGGATGCGCTCCATAATCTAAGCCTTAAGCTATAATAAACCAGATTAACAAAGGAAAACCATCTAATGGTTAATAAGGTGAAATGTTCTGCAAGTAAACACTTATTCAACATGTCTGATGGAGGAATTTCCAATCTCTCACCAACATGATGACCTGCATTTTCTTGTTTTATGAAAAACTTCAAGACACTGGGGAAAAAGAAGACTGGCTGGTGTGGGAACTACCGTCATAATCATAAGACCGCTACAACCTAAGTGAGAACAAGGACTAACTTGTTTTGCGAATGTTACAAATATAATCAGATGTTTGGAAACTGGACAGGAAAATAAAACTTCTACTTCGTCTCACTTAACGATCCTCATCAAGGATTTTTAAACACGCTAGCTTTCACAAATCTAACGCCTCATACGGGATTCAACGAATTCAGGGTATTGATTTTTCTTTGGAAATCTATTACCGGGTTCAGCAGACAGAAACATTTATACTTCAACACTACATAAAACATTCAACAATTATCGGTATATACGGTTACGTTGTTGCCTTTAGCTACAGCTAGCATAAAAGTCATCCGTTTATTTTTCAGGCAGGTGACCAACAGAAATTTTTCCAATCTCTCCACACAAAAACAAATGATTGGAAAGCCTATTTCCTGACACTTAACGTTATATTATAGTACATTATACAGTATACATGTTATATTACAGTTCAGATTCTGACAGCTTGTTATACGATGTGATGTTTCAAGCCAGAAGACAAATTGTTTACTGGAATTCTGTAGGTTTTTGACAGACCCATTTCCATTTAAATGACTTTTAATCCATAAAACTATACAAAACACACACGTCATTCTAGTGATTTCTAAGCGCAGTCCTAATAATCTTTTCTCTCCCTCTCTCCTTCTGCTGAGCCATACACGATTTTATGGAGATATTAGCGATCCTGATCCGTCTCAGATTTCCTACCTCTGGATGGCGCT
>JAOUWY010000048.1:15009965-15028140 GCA_025728095.1 Prietella phreatophila | reverse complement strand
TTTGCCATATTTACCTCAAACAGCAAAAATGAATTGGGTATACCGAATTTCACCAGGTTATATCATGAAAATAATTACAAAAATTAGCAAAGTGCGCAGAGCTGTGTTTCACACGTCTGCCCTTTGCATGGCGTCACCCCTCCTCCTATTTATTTATTTATTTATTTATGGTCAGTCATGCTCTTTTAGGTTATCCTAAGCAGCTGAAATACAGATTGTTTGTGTGAGCGTGCAGAAAATCTTCTTGGCGGTTTCACTTTTTCCTCTTAGCAAAAATGGCGAGTGAAATGGAAATGGATCTAGTGGGGATACCAGAGCGGTGTTTGAAGTTATACCGAGCAATAGCAACAAAGGCAATATTCTCATATTCATCGAGCAAATACAAACATTAATCCTCTTATATGCTCTGCTAAGTACAGTAAGGCTCTGCGATATTGAAACACATGAAACTAGTAGTTAAAGCCACCACCTGGATTCATCTTAATATTTCTGGCTTAAACTAGAGGAAAGAAACACAAATTCCACAAAATTCCAGGACGACCCATACCTCATACTCTGGCACGGGCAATTATGCTTAGTGTAGAGAATGTGGTTTTTCGGGATGGCTGAACTTTTTGCGAATGCTTTCCATTAGGACGTTGGTTTGGAGGTTTGGATTTGTCTCAGCCGTTCCCCAAAGGGCTGGAGTTAGTGGTCTTGGGCAATGACATGGAGGGCAGGGTTACCAAATGACGTCCTGAACTGTTAAGCAACGCATCGTGTACAGGAGTTTTATAATTAGATCTACAGCGAGTGAGTCGTAGCAGACTGAGGCGGTTGTTCATTAAATATTGTCTCCACCACAGCTTCAGGCCTTGGCTCTTCCTGTGTGAGTTAAATATTGTCTTTCATCTGGAAGTCATTCATTTGCACCAACAGCAATAAGTTGGATTATTGGCTTTGGAAAGGTTTTTTTTGTTTTTGAACGAGGCATCTAAGATGCTTTGTCTGTTTCTCGATGATTCTTGTACAAGGAACACCAAGTTCCATTAATTTAACCTCCTAAATAAAAATAAATCAAAAGTCTGAAAAGTGAATTAAGCAAAACCCCTCTCAACTGAAGCTAGTGCCAGGTTTATAGCTCAAAGTTTACAGCTATATGGTTCCATGCCAAACCCTTTAAAGCATTCACTCTGTCCCTATGAAACACGAGCAGCGCTGTAGCCTTGACCTGGAATTCAAGCTCAATACCCAGCAAGGTGGATCGCCACACCGGTATGAAAAGACCTGTGGCTTGTACAGGCTCATGGGTGGTCTGCGGTTACAATAAGACTTGTCTACTCATTTTCAAGCTTTATTCACTATGAATAGTGTGACTTGTCTCCCTATGACCCATCTGTGGCTCCATACACAGATTTGATTCCTCTCACACTGCTTATACACATAAATATATATTTTTTGAACCCCAAGAGATGCTAGCATTTCCTCTCTGCTATAGTCAGACCTTGAACACTGTCTCATATGAGGAACTGTTGCAAGGCACTGTTGTTGGTTTATTGGGGTCCTGGTGGACAATAAAAAGTCTTGGACATGGGAAAGTTGGAACATAGTGTGTGCAGGTGTGCATCAGAGATGTAAATCAAGAACAGGAAGAATGAAATCATTGACTGGTGGAATTTTTCCATGTGCAAGATGATGTGCTTTGGGATGCAGTTTCATTAAGCATTTGTGTGATGGGTCCTTCAGTTAGATACAAACACTTATTTCCTCCCTTTGTGTTCACTCCTTTCCTAGTTTCTACTGTTTGCTCGTTGTGTTTTCTTTTGCTATTTTGGGTCCAACCTTAAAATTTGATTAGGCTTTGTCTCAAGACCTTAAACTTGCTCTACCTGTCCAATCCTAACAAACAGACGGAATCGCCTGTTGTTCTTGGCTTTCTTGGTTTAATTGGGAATTTGTGTTCAGTTTCAGGAGCTGCAGGTGGGGAGAGAAGCCATGCTGGTGATTAATCGAAGTCTCGCAGAAGAAAGCCTTGCACATCGGCCCCGGCTCCAGAACGGTAAACGTCAATTGGCTGCTAAGTACGAGGAACTCGCAAAGCTGACCGCTTCCTACAGGGAAAAGCAAAGCCGACTCGGTGAGTAACCGTGTTGAATATGCCAAGGATCTCAGTTCACAAGACTTAACCATCGTGTTGTTTGGGTACCTCTTAAAGTACACTCGTTGTGAATTCTAACAACAGATGAAAGCATGAAATGATTATTCACTGGTCCTCAGTAGATGTCCTTCATTTTTAGGATCGTTAGTATATTTGTGTGACGCTTTTTTTTTTAACCATTATTGTTGTTCATTGGAGTGAGCTGTGTTAGAAACACTAAAACCCACGCTCTTTATCCATACATACACATTCAGGACATGTTCCAGAGGGAAAAAAACTAAGTGAATTAATAATGAACCAGTGAGCAGCACTGTACACAGTGCTGCCTTCACCAAGATAGAAAATCCTTTATGGAAGATGTGATCAGCACACCGTTTCAAATGAAAGTTAGTCATTAGTTATTTTTATCATTCTCCCATAAAAAGCCCATGTTAAGAAAAGCATTTGGACACGCTCAGCACCTGCTAGTGATATTTAGTCATTGCGAGGTGAACTTGTTCCATGATAACATGACCCGATGGTCTGGTGCCACTTTATTCACGAGGTGAACAGACCATTGTTGGCGTTTCGAACTGATCGTCCACACATCCCTTAGCACTAGAACAGCCCACCTTATAGACCCCTCCATCCAGGGTGGGGCAGTGTAAGTCGGTCCCAAAGGGTGAGCCGAGGTCATCAGGTCTCCACCTGGCTTTCCCACCTCCTTTCACCAGGGGCTAGGAATAACTGCTGTTAACCAAAGCAGGCCTACTTAAAGTACTCAAGTTTCATTGCCCTAACTGAACCACACAATATTAAGTGAGCAGTTTGCATTTGTTGTTCTTTTCTCAATCATTCTAACCAGAATAAGAGAAATATTATTATATTCCTCTATTATATTCCTGTTCCTCTCTTGGCTAGAACCTTAAGTTTGTCTAGTTCTCACGCCCCATTATTTTTCTGTGGTCTCTAAGGTCCCCTTGGGTATTATCAGCTAATAAAAATTGAAGCTTGTGGAGATTTTCTGAAAACTAGAGAACATCTGATGGCAAACTGTGAACGAGGTGACCTCGATTGCAAAGTACAAGAGCCAGTTTAAACGAAAAAGAACCAACAAGAACAGTGAGCGAGTTTAAACCGCAATGGTCTGGACACTGGGTTTGAACAGGATGACTGCCCATGCTTGCCTGCACTGGTGTTTGCTGGAAAACAAAAGGCTGTAATTAGAACGGCCCTGCAGGGACCTCAGAGGAAGATCTCCCACTCCCTCTCTTTTCTGTCTGGCTCTCCCTTCCTATCTTATGTGTACTTGGACTGTTTACACTGCTGGTCTATGAAAGATTCAAAGCTGTTGGACGCACTCATATTCCTCCTGGCTGCATTAATTCTCATTAAGGAATGAGAAGCCCTGGAGAGCTACCTCGGCAACAGCCATCCTTAACACCTCGCACCCTCCTTCCTTAAACACCCCTTTCCATCTCCATTTGAAGAGGGAGTCTATATTTCAACTCTCAGCCCAACAAAGCCAATATGAATTATTTATTGACATTTTCCCAGGACCCTCCCTGCCATTCTACAGATGCAAATGGCGAGGCAGATCCATTTGAAAGGGCCTTTGTTTGGACCACTACCTCCAGTGCGGTTCAAAGAACAAAGCCCAAGATTTGCAAGATTCTCAAAGGTCTTGAATGTACAGGTTTAGTGTGCACTAGGCCATATCGCCAATGCCATCTTCATAGCTCAAGAAGTGCCGTTCTATCAACACAGTCTTTCTCTGTTCCTCTCTTTCCCCCTCGGAGCAGCTGGCCAGTGATGGAAGAAGGGTGGAATGTTCACCTTCCTGTCACCATGTTGCACACGCGAAGCCGCTTCTCCAGCTGCAGCCTGGGGCAGGATGGGTGGGAGAGAGATCCTTCCTCCAACTCTGAACATCTGATTCTCATTCCACCACGGCTTCATGAAAAGCGTGACCGAACGAGAGATACATGGTGAAAATGACTAGATTCCCCTGCATGACTAAGGGAAAAGCCTTGTCTTATGTCTCAGAGATTTGCATAACCAGGCTCAGACGTCAGTGGTGTCAAGAGGGAATAATGACTATGGAGAGTAGTTCAGTTTCAGGCTTAGAATCTTTAACGGTCTGTTCGATATGTTTTGCAGGGTTGTTTTCTCTCTCTCTCTCTCTCTCTCTCTCTCTCTCTCTCTCTCTGTATAGTAAAGTCACTCCGCTGCTGATGCCTTTACTGGCATACAGATAAGCTTCCTCAAAAATCTTCAACAACATTGTTCTGCTGCTACGCCACATGTTTCCAATATCACATTCTTGGCCTACATTTTTCTCTGGAGAGTGACATCTTTGGTATGCTTTAGACTATTCGTTCTGCTTGTAAAGCAGAGGTAGTTGTCATAGTTTTGTAATGTGACATAGCAGCTTGGCCTGCTGATGTCGGACACGGGGAAGCTTGTTTTTGACCATTTTAGCAAGACCGCTTGTAGAAAGACTGGTGTACATGCCCATCTGGAGCATGTGAAATAAAGAAATGAGGTGGAAACAGGTGGAGCGGTTTGGGGGGCTTAGGACAAGGTGGAGATGTAAATCATCATCTAGCATGAAAAGGGGTCAATTCTGTTTGAAAGCTCCAGTAAATCAAATGTAGCAATCCTATAGCCTAGATGAAGGCTTCACTAACTTTTAAGTATCTGTGAGATTATAATATTTCTTTGTAAAATAAAAAAAAACCCTTATAATGATGCTATTTACATGCTATTTACAACAAAAGCAGGATGATAACTGTGTACAGATGTTCTCGATTGACCACGACATGAAAATATTGAAGCCGTGCGCATAAGTTCATTATTGTCCAGTTGAACGTCCTATATATTCTTTCACATTCAAATAAGGCTTCATGAATCCCAATCAGGGTTGCCAGATCTCAGCAAACATTTCAAACCCAATTAAATTAAATCGCAAAAACCGGACAAAAATTGCTGAAACCAGCCATAAATGTACAGGCACTGGAACAGGAAGATGTATTTTCTTCTCAGGCATTGCATTGGAAACAAGGCACCGTGGTGTGCATCCCTTGGTTCGGACATTATCCAATCCATAATCCCACTTTCCGTCTTCCATTATTTGCAATATATCTTACAAAAGAAATGTTTATGTACATGGTGTATGCAGTGTCTGCACTTACACTTTCCCTTTGTTTGAATATGTTTGTGGAAATTGATTAGAGATCAATCTGATGATTTGCTATAAAACAAGATCTTGGTGGCCACAGACTACTTTTAAACAAGCCCAAGAAAATTCCACCTGAAGACTTGCTTTGTATCACCCACAGCCTTGTTTCAATATTAACCCAATTTGGTGTAAATCCTGATACCGGCGTGCCGTAATATACACTAACTTGTATCATTTGATAGCTGGTGATCGGTGCTGAGATTCATTACAGCAAGAAGAATGGAAACTCAAAGGGAGATTATAACACTGCTCAAGGTAGAAAACGAAATCTGTCAGATTATATTGTTCCTCTGGGTTCAAACGAACATTACCACAGCTATTATATTACCATTAATGTCTATTGTCTAGCTGGCTTACCATACATTTTAATAGTGCAGGCAAAGCCAATAGAGTGAAAACCTCTCTTAAAATGTCACACACGTGTAGTGCAAAGCTAAAACACATCCTTGCTCATGTTACAGTAATTAAGGAATAAAACACAATGGGGTGTATTGTTATAGGTCAATGAGTAATAATCAGTATACCATAGCAGTATGTCAACTGCATGTCATTGCACATCACATAGTTAAAAAAAATGTTTTTTAACCCATAATCATTATCATTAAGTGTAATGATGTTAATATTTAAATATAAAATTTAACATTATATTAGCCTATATTATTGGTTACAGGCCTGTAGCTGATAATATTGCTTTATACTCTTAGTAGCGGTATTGGTGAGAATTGAGAGAATTTTCATATGGGTTGAGCCCTACTAGAAACCAAAGAGTGTTGGGTGTGTTTTTTTTTTGTTTGTTTTTTGTGAGAGAGTGTTATAGTTCTCACTGGTGGGAGAGTTTATGTTTAACAGGATTTGAGTCCCCTGCTTTTTGCCTCCAAGTATTTTAAATAGGACGAGGTGGATATCAAAGTTGGATTAGGGCTATTGAGCTACCCCACACCTTGGCTTAGTCTCTCAGTAGGAGAACGAGGCCTCTCGCAGACGTTTGAAATTCATCCCTTGAAAATCTACCCAACTGCACAAGTGCCTGGAATAATATACGTTCCATTATTTCATCGTTGCTAGCCCTGGGTGAGGGTTCACACGAGTTCAAACACACTGAGCGTAACAATTAAATTTGAGGCATTATTAGAAAAAAAGAACAAAGTGAAGTTTAAATTAATATGCAGTTATGGCACGTTCAGTCAGCGTGCTTTTGTATTGATTAAAAGAAGACTGATGATATGCAAAGTAAAAAAACCATTACCACATGTGTAAAACAGTTGCCATGTATTTATTTATCAACATTAGGTAAGCTACTTGGCTAATGAGCTTAGCTGTTACTCTTCCAGCAGTAGCTATTTGACTTTAGTAGCTAGGCTAATTAATTGGTAGTAATACTAAGCACAATCAAGCTAGCTACGATTAAGATGTTATATATTGTAAACCAAGTTAGGTAAAATTAAGCTATTATTTTGTGTGAACTAGTTCCAAAGGTCGATACCAAGCTGGCTAACATTTAGCTAACTACTCTGTAGCTAAAACCACGAGTCAGGTTCGCAATTGTATTATGTAAAACATTAACCAAGTGTAAGCCTGCAGTCTCTCAGTGTTGTCTCAATGAGACTTACATGGTAAGAGTTACATGGTGGGGATTGGCTAGGACAAAACTGTATGGAATAGTAAACATTTCTGTTTTTGTCCAGGGGCAAAAAGCCTGATAACATGTGAACATGCCTCTTATCTAATAAATGATGATGCATTTTCGAAAGTGATAAACGTTTGTAAAAGTGTCTCCTAACATGTGCACTATCCGTGTCTCCTTAAGTAGCCGTTGAGGCTTTTTCCCCCTCATTCTGTCTCCATCTTTGAGCTTGCATGTATTCATGTGTTTGCATGAGAGGAAACGTTTCCGAAATTGACCCCAAACAGCCGCTGTATGAGAGCCCTCGTGTGCATCGCCTTTACTCAATCTGCTCCTGTAATGCTCTCACGAGGCTGAGCTGGAGAAATTGCCCGGCTACAGATGTCGGCTCAATGCCTTCGTCAGGAAGTGAGTGAAAGCAAGAGCATGAGCAAGGAGTTTGTGCCAATTAAGTTGATTTTAGCATCCAAACTGGTGCCTGAAATCATTTTTCCCCCCTCTTTTTTTTTTTTTGTGCAAAACAGTTGGCGGTATTTATCTTCAAAAACCACAAGAGAACACCCACTGCTCTGGTGTTTTGACAGGAAGTGTGTATGTTTCTGAGGGGTTGAGTATGTCTATGCACATGAGCAAAAAAAAGAGCAAGAGAGACCCATTTTCCTGTTTATAGAAGCTTAGCAAAAAAATCTATTTAAATCTATAAAAACTATTACTTTGTGGAACATCTAACGCGAGACTGTCCAATATGAATGCCAAAGATACTGTTCTGATTTTTCAGCTTTCCATTCTAGCCAAGCAGGAGCTACAGCTGATTTCACTTGTTTAAATCTCGGCCATTTAGTTGAAACGAAAGCCTGCAGTCAGATAAAATCAGACTCCACTGCCGTAGAGTATTCAGACTGATCATTCTTTTAAGCCATGCTTGTAATTCTACTGGAGCTACTGCTAGTTTCAAACAAGACCGAACCATTGGGAGCATATAAAAGCAAATACTGAAAACGATGTGGTTAGTATGGAGAAATAAAGCAAGTACTAAAATATGAAATCTCAGAGAAAAGATGCTTTCAGAGAGAAGATAACTATTGGAGAAGAATCAGAAGGGGGAAAAATCCTTCACGGTGGTTTTCACCAGTGGTTTTCCTTCTTCTCAGCCTCCTATTGAAGATTTTGTTTGCGCACCATAAGAGCCATTTATTTGCAGCGAATAGAGTTCAGAACCTATAATTTAGTCCTCTAGAAGCCTCTTATGCCTCCAGACCCCTTTATAATCTCATTAGTCTCAATCGCTCCATAGCATTTCGTCAATCTTTTTACGGCTATAGGTTCTTGCTAATATCCTGATTGTGTTTAAAAAAAAAAAGCTTCATTTGTCAGTTTTGTGTCAATCATTTATGCATTTTAATTAAATTGGGACTGTATTCATTTTCACGTCTCAGTTGCTTTGTTTTCATGTGGTTTGTTTATATTGGAGGGTATCAGGGGGACAGTGTTGACACCATTGTGACAGCCTTGCACTATAGTTCTTGCTTTCCTGGTTCCCACAAGCCTCTAGGTTTTATTGGCTGTAAAGAACCCACCCCCCATCCATGTGAAGTGCCGGAGTCCCGAGGGGCCAACTAGGCAAGTTCTCCCTAGAATGTAGGTCACCTACAGCTGCTCCCTAAGTGAATGTTTCGCTTTGCCGGTCACCTTCGATTACTACTCCTACATCTGGCTAGCGGGGTCACGCAAGTGCCAAGCCATTCATACTCCCTTTACGGCGTCACAAGGTGGAAAGCACTCTTAAGTGATCCAAGCCTGTTTTAGACTGTGCGAACTCCAGTTCCTAGACTTCAACGCCACAGACAACCACTATGTCAAACTTCATTTCCTAGCATCCTAATTAAATACGAACTCCACCACACGGACAGTCACGTGGATTAATACCCCAGACCACAGTCACCCAATTAAGAAACTCAACCCCGCCGTTTCCAATGACACGCTTCCTTTAAACAAACTGCTCTCTAGCGTGGCTCTTGTGATGATTCCATGACCATGCACTTTGAGTCTTGTTTTTGCCCCGATCAGTCCCTTGTTCTTGGATCGTATTTTAGTAAACTCTCGGTTTGCGTCCAACAAGTTCCTGACAGCTACGGTGTGCGATTTTTCTCTGTGGCAGCAATATCAGGGTGAGAAAAATCATATTGTGTTTAACCGGCTTAAGAAGAACAAAGCACACACAGGCAGGGGAAAGATGGGGATGTTATCAGTAGAGGCAACTCGGCGAGGCAAATTAGTTTTGGTGAATTCTACCGCATGCGAATCAGACCTTTAAATGTTGCAGGATGTTTAAAGATCTCCCAGCCTGCTGTGCTTGTGTTCAGCACATCAACATTTTCCATCTTTATGGCGTGCTCCCAAGCCGAGTATGACACGTCAGTCCATTGGGAAGGTATTGTTTGCTCAGGGTTATGTGGTTGATGAAATGTTTGCATGCTTTCTTTTGTGAGGTGAAAAATTCCTGTATTCAGGTGTCTATGAATCAAACAAGTTCTAACAGGTTATCAGTTTTTTTTTTAAATTTTTTTTTAGAATGTTTCTAATGCAATCATATAATTTACATACAGTACAATGTAGTAAATGCTACTTTGGCAACCTAAAACAAGGCTTTAAATATAAATATCTCATTTATATCCCAGTACCATGTCCTCTTTTTTTTTGCCTTCTGACGGTATAGAAATGAAGTAAACACAACCCCCAGAAATAACATTTTTGAGATTCCCCCAGAGCGACATCGTTTTGTTAATAGCTATAAGTACCCGTCTACACACACGCACAAAAAAAAGGAAAAGTTTCCCAACAAAAGAGGCAACATCTGCTTGTAAAATCACAGACGCATATCCACACAAGAGTCAAATGATCAGCCCACCCTTGAGTTGTTGGATATTTGGAGCTGGAATTTTCTCAAGGGTGGAGGGATGGAACTGCTGATCTGGACAGAACTAAAATCACAGTAGCACCTGAAAGGGTGAAATTACCCGTAAAATTACTGCTGACCAAACTCCATTTCTAACAAGTTGGCTTGAATTAAGGAACATAATGGAGGCCAGTTGGTGTCATGGTGCTGACCTGTGCTTGCCCTCCTTAGCTACTAGCGCATACTGTCTTTGCTCATCCCCCCGTCCCACCCTCCGAAACTACTCGGACATGTTAAACTGGCTGGTTGCTATAGCAACCCCACAAGAGAACTCTTTATGGGACAAGACCCCCCGTACTTATTAGCAGAGATGAGCTAACAGAAAGTGATTGCTTCCCCTGTCCGCTACAAAGATACTCTCACACAGCAAACAGCACTAGCACACAGCAACCCACTACTGTGTTTATGCAAAGCTAACCATCAGGACTGGGTTTAAAGAAATGTTCGTTGTTCACGCTCTCAATGGCGCCTTGTATTTCTTTCATAGCAACAAACACGATATGGAAAATTTGTCAAAGCCGACCCTCTCGGTGTGATTTTAGCTCGCGATGGTAACGGTGGCTGAAATGTTTTGTGCTCTTACAGAGACCCACATGCAGAAGCATGGTCCACAGACGGCTCAGAATCTCCTACAAGAAGAGGTGGTACGTGCCGAGGAGCAATCTGAGGTAAACTGGTCTTCTTGACGCACTTTGCAGGCTTCCTCATGTAATGAGTGCTACCTGTGTGCTTCGCAGCATAACTCGCTGCATTGCTTGCAGTAACGCTTATGCAATGCTAAACACACCAAAGAGGAAAACTTGGTTAGAAATTGCTTAATGCTTTCAGGGTGACCCAGAAAAGCATGCTGAGAAACATTATGAACCTGATGTACAAAGCCGTTTCCATTTCCAGGTGTAATTATGCTGCATTCCGTGTTTAAAACCATTGGAAGAAATTGGCATATGGATATAACAATCCAGTTCATGCACTTTGGTGAAAAGAAGTATGAGTTTTTAAACTGCTTGTCCACTGGGCTGCTTTTGTCCCCCTGTTCATAGCACGTACTGCAAATTCCGAACATTTACATACATTTTCCTCAAATCTTGCGAAGAAATCTGACACATTAAACAGACCTCTCTCCAAATTATCTTCATGCAGTATATCAGCCATATTAATGCCTTCCAGATTGTTTATTCGTTCATCATTAACACATTTATCTCTTTGTTCCAGAACGTGAATTTCCTGTTTAGTCCTACAGTAAGGTGTTGGTCAGCTCAATGCTCGACTGTTTCCACCATTCTGCAGCTCTTAACCTGTAATCCGTGGTGTGTAAACTCGAGTAGAATCCATTTAACATGCGGATGCGTGAGCACGTTTTAAATCGTGTTTTGCGTTGCACCTCATTATGTACGTGACATCTGGCCGTAAATATCTGACTAAGTGGCCCGATTTTAATGGGAACTCCAGTCAGATGTAGAACACTATTAATATCTGGGTGTTTTACTAAAACCACCGGACCATTTGGAAGCCTACTTTATTTAGATAAATTATTGATATAAAGCAAGAGCGCGTCTACAGCAGATACGCCACAGATAATGTAAAAGTAAAAACATGAAAAAACATGTTTTTAGCTGGGTTTTTTGTTGTTGTTTTTTTTTTGTTTTTTTTTTAAATCAGCGATGGAGCCTGATGAATGTTTATTGGTAACGTGTTCCAGATCTGTAGTGCTTTAAAACAAAAGACTGCTTCAAGACTACTTTTTATTTATTTATTTATTTATTTATTTAAAGTTTCATACTGTATATGGAATGTGGAGATAGCTAGCACTAGATGATCTTAAGACACGATTTGGATCATAGTTTATTATTCAGTATGACTTAGTGGTTAGCACGTTCGCCTCACACCTCCAGGGTCCGGGGTTCGATTCCCGCTGGGGCCGTGTGTGCGGAGTTTGCATGTTCTCCCCGTGCTGCGGGGGTTTCCTCCGGTTTCCTCCCCCAGTCCAAAGACATGCATGGTAGGCTGATTGGCGTGTCTAAAGTGTCCGTAGTGTATGAATGGGTGTGTGAGTGTGTATGTGATTGTGCTCTGCGATGGACTGGTACTGTACCCCGCCTTGTGCCCGATGCTCCCTGGGATAGGCTCCAGGTTCCCTGTGACCCTGAAGAAGGAGTTAGTGAAAGAATGATGGATGGATGTATGTATGAAGGTGGTGTGCCGTTAAGAGATTTAAAATCTAGTCATAAAATTTATTCAATTGAGATGGTTACAGAATCATGACGAGCCACAATCATACTGTATATGTTTATATTAATAGAGGTTCGTAATTACTTTTTTTTTTTTTTGGTCAAATGAATACGTTTGAGGTTTGATTCAGTTCAATTTGATTTGTATGCCACTTTTAACAATAGATGTCGTCAACGAAGCAGCTTTAAAGAAATCCAGATATAGATTTAGATCCCTAATGAGCAAGCCAGGTTCGGCGGTTTGTGGCACACCACAAATGCGACATGTAGAAATTTAATCAAACATGCTATTGTTATCCATTTCTAGCAGCCAGTATTCCTTCTCTGTGGTATTCTTTCGATGTTACGAACACACACGCGTGCGCATTCAATAAGGAATGCTTAATTTTTTTACATTCTGTTAGCTTGTCTCTCCAAAGATCCACACTATATTCAATATTTAATCTCCTTGCATTAGGAATCCTCCAGATCGAAGCACACAAAGCAATCCAGTGATATGATCAGATATCCAATTACCTTAAACCTGATGCTATTCGATTAACCATAATAGAGTCATGGACAGGATAAAAATGTACACATTTGCTGAGCTGCATGAAAATGACCCTTGTATTCCTCCTGCTGGTGTGGCACCAAACCGAATGAAAAGAACCGTATGAAGTTAACGAGACATTATAGCTTATCTTAACCCTGCTATTATGTTACGGGTCAGTTTGGCCCATGTTCACATTTGAGATGTCTGGTAAAACTGCTTAATCTCTCGTTTTCTCTTTGAATTGTTTCCTCGCTTTGAGTCATAAACTTGCATGCAAAGATATTTCATCATATGGGTCGTCTCGGACAAGCCGTAATAAAAGTTGACTGTTTTAAGCTGTTCTTTGCTGTTTTGTTTTTTTTTTTCCTTGCGTGTGTGTGTGTATATTAACTGTTTTCCCCCAACATAATAGGAGGGTTAAAACTGCTCGTCATGAGCCGTGAAAGCAACACAAACCGATTAACAGGAACTAAAAGTGGTTGAACGCAGTATGGCTTCTGTATATGAAGATGATACTTTTACATTCAGATCTCGCCAGCTCCTCAGCCGGTGTGCACCCGGATCGATCGAAGGGCCATAAATAAACATCCTGCTTTTCAGCCCACTGTCAAGGCCTGACTGTCAGCCCTGAGACTTCGAGTCATTAAGCTGCTCTGCTCTGATCGATGGCCGGGCTAAATGGATAGTCACCTTGTGCCTGGTGTTGCTGTCTGCCAGGTATGAGCGGCCAGCATTTTGTTGGAGGCAAACGTCCCCGTGGCCTATCCATTTACCTGCTGGATTAGAGCCATCGATTTCCTGCTGGAGCAGACAGACCGAGATGCAGCATGCTCGTATTATAAAATAGACACACTAAGCTGTGTAGTGTGTATATATAAGTGAGTGACAAAAGCATAAATGAAGTTATATTGACTATATAACATACGGTTATTTTCTGAGAAGTTTCTAGAAGCTAATTAGTTCGTTAATCCTGAAGGCAGGTATTACTCCGTGCTCAGCAGGGAAAATATTCAGAGTTCTGTTATCCAGAGCTGTTTGGTAGAGCACATTTTGAGTCGCTAGATCTTCTGGAGAAATGGTGTTGAAGTTAACTCAGCCTGATCGCGCCATCTCTACCACTCGGTTTAGGTAACGTGTTAAAAACATTCACTAAATGTTGCTGTGTCTTGAAATAGTGTGTCTTTTCAGTTTGCCTTGGAAGTTAGCGACAATCAAGTCACTCCAGACATCCGCCTCTTGCTTTTATTTGACTTTTTCTAAACGTATTTGGTAAATGTATTTATACGTTTACCACAAAGTGACGTTTGGGCTATACTAAAAAAAAACAAACTGTGGGTCTTTTAAAAAAAACAACATTGTTGTTGTTATTGACCCAAGGAAATAAATTAAAAAAAAGATGCAAAGAAAACAACTTTCCATTGCCTTTTTCTTAGTGAGGATGGTAAAGTGTTTTGAGTCCTTAGTAAGGATTTGATACTGAAAGTGCTCAGTATTTAGACCTCGTGTGTAACTACAGACTTAAGCACTAAAAGAAGTCAGATGTAATAGTTGCACAAACCGGGTGGAGTTTGAGAGAAGAGGCATGTGTTAGGGGTGCACGGTGGTTTAGTGCTTAGCATGTTCGCCTCACACTGCCAGGGCCGGGGGTTTGATTCCCACTGCAGCCCTGCGTGTGTGTGTGTGCGGAGTTTCATGTTCTCCCTGTGCTGTGGGGGTTTCCTCCGGGTACTCCGGTTTTCTCCCCCAGTCCAAAGACATGCCAGTCAGCCTACCATGCGTGTCCATAGTGTATGACTGGTTGTCTGAATGTGTACGTGATTATGCCCTGGGATGGTTTGGCACCCCATCCAGGGTGTACCCCGTGTTAGGGGTACTCCCTAGGATAGGCTCCAGGTTCCCCGCGACCCTGTTGGATAAGCGCCATAGAAAATGGATGGATGGACAAATCACAATAGGAGATCCAATTGTCCTGCACATGTCCTTGCACACAAATATTTTCAAATCATGATTTTTTTTTTCATTAAAAAAGCACAATAACAGTAGGTGCTGGATCAAGTGCTATTTTAGAAGCCGCTGCATATCTAAGAATTAATGTGATAATTACTAGACTCTGATTAGATGTTTATTTCAGTGCTTGCCATTTATTTGCTTGCCGTTTTATTTCCGCGCTTGTGATATATCATCATATTAGTATTCTTATTTTGAAGTTGTCTCTTGTTAACAAGTTACATCGTATTACATTTTACAGCACTGTTTAAAAAAAACAAACATTTTCAGTCCATAGTTTCTTTCCCGGATTTTTTTCAGTCTTAAAGGCAATTTTCTAGTTGTGAAGATGCTATTGAGAAACGGACTATATTGCCTCGACACGGACTATATTGTGTTTACCAGGGTGGAAAACAGCATGAGGCAGCTGGAAGACACAGTGATCATCAATAATTTAATTACCCCGTGTTGGTCTGGATAAGGGCCTACCACCTGCTCTCTAGAACAAAATCTCCTGTAGACACGTTAATATCATGTTAAATTAATCACATGCCGTGATCACTCGACTGATTTACGTGTACAGAAATGTTAATATATTGAGTCCCATTCAGGAACTCTTCCTGTGACAAACAGGAAACAAGTACATGAGTAACAAATGTGTTTCCTGTGAATACTTGAATTAACAGTGAATTCCATAGTTTTTTATTTTTGCTTGTTTTTTTTAGTTTTTTGTTTTGTTTTTTACACTGGAATTTTTGTGCTCAAAATAACCAAAAAGAGACTTGGTCTGGAACAAGATGAGTCAAAGACTGCTGCATGCTTCTGAATCCGGTCTGACTTCCTGCTCTCTGATAGCTGTTGTTTGACCTCCATAGGAACTTCTGAAGAGATTCATGGAGGGCCAAGTCCCGCTGGAGGGCTTCCTGGACTCTTTCCAGAGCTTCCGGAAGACGTATCACGTCCGCCGTGCACAGGTGGAGAAGATCCAGGAGCTCAACCGGCCGGAGAGGAAGCAGACCAAGCACTCGGGGGAGGACGAGGAGGAGGCGGAAGAGCAGAAGAAAAAGGATCAGGGGTCAAAAGAGCTCCGGCCCAACGGCATTACCTCCCACGGGTCGGCTCGCATCTTCCAGGTGCGTTACGGCCTCACGCCGGCCATCCTGGTACCCCTGTCTACGTCCTCGGCTCCACCCACTAGCTTGTCTCCACTGGACTCGTGCCCAGGACAGCGCCAGGCTTTAGGGCATGGTGCCCCTCATCCGTGCCCTGGGCAACCTGTGGGCCTCAGAGTGATAGGACAGTTACCAGGCTGGCCGATCAGACCGGTGCGGTTACAGCAGCTCTATAGGCCCAGTCCACATCAGCATGAACCTCCATATCGATAACGTCCAAACACTGTGCAGCATTAATGTCTGACTTGAGACCTTTGGCTTAACGTAAACATTTTCATTGGTCAACCCAAAGGTCGCTTTCATCCGCCTAAAAAAAAAAAAAAAAAAAAAAAGGGAGATGATTGGAAAGCCATAAAATGTCTTGTCTGTGTTGTGAACAAGCCAGTGGATTACACAACTCCAGGGCGTCTCTGTCATTGTTGCCTGTTTGTGTTGTTTTGTTTTCTTCCTGTCCCTTTTGTCGGGGTATGGCTGCTGCTTTTGTGAAGGAATGAGAGTCGTTAAGACACTGATTTCTGACTGGAAGGACTTGTTTGATGCCAATGATGTTCTGAGAAATGCCAGGCTAATGATATTGCCTTGTTATGGTGATGATGATGATCAATAAAGTCCTATTATAATGTTTATTATAAACTAGTATTTCAGTGCTTCCCAAAGCCCGTTTATGTCCTTTATATTTTGTTGACCAATGCTGAGCATTCTCAGGAAAAAAAAGGCCCTAAGCTGTAGCTTTCCTTGTCACAGCTGTGGACCCTTAAGCGTACAGCTTTTAGTTCCGTTGCTATCCATCTTTTACACGGTAATGTCAATGTAAACTTTAAAGTGTTACTCTAAAAGCGAATTAATGGTACAAGACGAACCCTTAAGGTTCCATTGTCTACCTTTTTTAATGTTTTTATTTTTTTAAAGGTACACTACATAAACACACAACCATGTAAAAGATACACACTAAGGAATGGTACAGTTTAGAAGTCGATGGCTCTTCACTGAAAATTCAGTTCTAAAGATTGTATTATTTATTCATTCAGTTGAGAGTGTTGGTCCCAGGCTTTGCATAAGACTTGTGTCACAGAATGTGTTTGTGATTTTGCTCCTGCTGTCAGAAGTGTGGGTCTGTTTCACGAGATACAGACAGATTCATTAACCAAAATTGATTGCAGCTTTCCAAATAAATTTGGGCAAGACACAAAAAAACAAACGTGAGAGTGTTCCCACGTTATTCAGACTGGAAGTCATATCAAAGAAGGCAGAATCTATTTATTTATGGAAATCCTGTTTAAAATGGAGCGCCTTGCGTCATCTTGAAATGCAGCTTGTTTGCTGTGACTAAAAAGACTGGTTTTAATTCCAGGCGCGGTATATTAAATAAAAATAAAAATAGATCACCAGAAAATAAAAATAAAAACGACTTTTCATGGCAATATGTAGATGGCGGTTGCTTTGTGGACAGCAGGGGTCGGCAAGATGCTAATATGAAATCTTATCGCAGGAATTGTCAATACTTGTATAACTTATCAATACTTATATACTTCTATATCTGTATTTGTGCCAGCTATTTAATTTTTCTCACTTTTCCTACCGTGTTAAATTAGCACACCGTATCGCCAAACGTATGTGGACACCTGACCATCAGACCCATATCGTGTGACGGTCAGGTGTCCACATACTTTTGGCCATGTCGTGTATAGAAGCAAGCCTGCGGTACTGCGGGATTTGCTGCTTAGCAAAGCTAAATATACTGAAGATCTTCTATCAAGAAGTCTACAAGTGTTTGAATATTTTTGCCTTATACCGCATTGCTGTGAAATTCTCAATTCTGATTGGCCAGAAGGTGTTGGTTAACTTTCTATAACAGCAGAACTGAGAGCAGTGACGTGATTCGAAACCGAATAATAAACAGATTAAACATGTGGTGTTATGTAACAGAGAGAACCCTTTAGTCAATGATATAGGGAATTTTTCTGTAAGGAGTCTCCAGTGTCAGTGCGTTGTAACAAGCCCTGAGGTAGTATATTTGTAAGCCAACTTTCGGCATGGGAAAGTCTTCGGGATAGCTGGCTTTGCGGTTTCTCAGATGATACCAGGAACTCCCTTGTTTCATGGATATTCCATAAATCATTTCAAAAGTACATCGGATCACTCTGTAATTAATAAACAATTGGAATCATTGGTTAATTGCTAGGGCGCACGGTGACTTAGTTGTTAGCACTTTTGCTTCACACCTCCAGGGTCCGGGGTTCGATTGTTGCCGGGGCCATGTGTGTGCGGAGTTTGCATGTTCTCCCCGTGCTGCGGAGGTTTCCTCTGGGTACTCTGGTTT
>JAOUWY010000048.1:14964647-14975771 GCA_025728095.1 Prietella phreatophila | reverse complement strand
TGTGTGTGTGTGTGTGTGTGTGTGTGTGTGTGTGTGTGTGTGTGTGTGTGTGTGTGTGTGTGTGTGTGTGCGCACATCATCTCTGCTATCATATTTCTGCAGGTACTGTGCAAACGAAAGCGTGTGGTTCAACTGCCGAGCCACGCAGCTGTCTGATGTAACACCTGAGTCTGACAGACAGTTTTTCACGCTTACACCAATAACAATAGTCAGAGATGAATCACCTTCTCCTCTGGCACCTTCTCCCTTTTTACACACACACACACACACGCACGCACATATATACATAGCACCAGTGAATGCTAGCACCTCTGGCAGTTCTTACTCCCTCGACGAAGGTCTTCACGCTCTCAACAGCACTCGCTCTATACTGTATATGCACCTCGCCTTCGTTATGAAAAGACCGCTGTTCCAGGTCTCTAATGACTTCTTCATTGATTAGGTTTGCAAGCGTGCCACTGCTGGAGTGAAACAACCCACACGCGGACAAAACGAGGGGTCTTGATCGACTTGACTAATAATACCCGGCGTACATTTCCTTGCAAGCGATCAGTGCTGTAATATTGCGTGTACACAGAGTACATGCTATACATTATGTGTATGGCCCTTCCCCCCCTCCCCTCCAAAATAAAAACCCATTCCAGATCTCATTTTGAAGTTTCGAAAGGCCTAAAATATAGGCATGAAAGAAATAAAACACTTTGAGGTACGACCCCCGATGACGAGCAGTTTTTTTTGGTCACCTTTTTGGGTCGGTTTATATTTTGAGAAAACGACTTCAATTGTATTGGGGGGGGAAGATCAACTGGTCATCACGCTCAACATCTGTATGAGTAGTGACACATCACGTTTGCGATGACATCAGTGCTTGGTTCATTAATGACTCAGAGACTGGTGCACTTGGTGTTGACATCACCAAAGGACGTAGAAGAGGACTGCAGTGCGTAGGGTGCAGTTTAGGACGTGCGATTTCAAAGTAATGAACCTCCCCTTTATTTATATCTATCAGTTTGTGTCTGTGTCTCTGTCTGTCTGTCATGGCCACCCGTTTGTAACGTGTATATCTTGCCTGGAGGCTGCTTTGAACTGATGCTCTCCAAAGGCTTCACTAGGGACTCCTTCACGTAGGCGTAGCCTTTGGCATTGGCTTTGACACACCAAAGGATTCACGTCTCTACCTGTGGCACATGGGATGAAAGAGCAATAGGAGCAGGAAAGAAACGAAATCCCAGCTTTTGTGTTATGATGTTCATCATAGGTCTGCAGATAAAGACTGTCTTCGTTTAATAAAAGCATTGAAAAGTATTGGGAATTTACATCTTTAACCGGTGCTTTTTTAAATATATATTATTTTTTGATCATTCCGTACTAACTGCTGTTTTTAATCTTTTGTAGAACCGGAAGCAGTGACCCATATTGCATCGTGAGAATTGACAACGAGGCCATTATAAGGTACAGTACGACTGATTTTTCTGTTTTACCCAGGCTCATGTTTGGACCCTTCTTCATCACCAAAGCTCATTTTTGTCCCGACCTTCGTGACTGAAATCCTGCCTATAATTTGCACAGAATAAACTGCTGAGAGTAGCAGTGCGGACAACACCAAACGCTGCGATTGGTTGTGCTGTGCGCTGTGATGAAATATCGCTTTATTTATCACTGACGTCTCAACCCCCCGGTGTTATATTGAGACCCCGGGTGCGGCCTCCACAAATCAAAATGAATCATGCTTCATGCTGAAACGTCCAATAAAAGAGGTGTCATTATATCGGTATCAGCACTGAATGACTCAAATGCTGCTTATGTTTCACATTGCAGTAGCCTATAAATGGGATTCTTTCATATCCTGTAATTAAAAATGGTGAAATGACATTCTGAGGTGACACTGAGACACTGCTGAGTAATGAGAGCACTTAGTCATGAGGAAATAAATGTGCGTATGAATCACAAAGCGCACAGCGTTTCATTGAAACCAGGAGAGTGTTTTTTTTCCCTCCAGGCTTCATGTTTACACTGCATTCCAGACCAGGGTACACCAAAGGAAAACACAAGAATCTCTGGTTAATTGTTTACTAGCTGAATTGCCGTCGTGTTTTTCTAATCGCCGAGTGTTTACTGAGATCTTAACATCACTTCAGTTATTGGTTTCTCCATGTTGCCATGGTTTGCTCAATATCTGGTCAAGGTATTGCTCACCAAGTTTGCTTTGCAGTCCAAAAGAATGTTTTGTTTTTTTGTTTGTTTTTTCGGCTTTGCCCTTTGTGTTTGTTAAGGGTAAAGGTTTGATAAGAGAGTTTCCTCAGTGAATAAGTAACACGTTGTTTTTTAAACCACCTTAGTACATCCTATACTTTGGACGAAAAATAGTGTTGATACTATATTACATAATCTCATTACAACAACAAAAAGGAATAAATCTATCGCCATAAATCTAAGTGCGATTATTATTGGCGGCCTGTAGCGCAGGTGGTAGGGTTCGTGGTTCGGTTCCCGGTCCGGGTGACTCCACATGCCGAAGTGTCCTTGGGCAAGACACTGAACCCCAATTTGCTCCTGATGACAAGTTAGCGCCTTGCATGGCAGCTCTGCTTCCATTGGTGTGTGAATGTGTGCGTGTGTGAATGTGTGAATGAGACACAGTGTAAAGCGCTTAGGATAAAAGCGCTATATAAGTGCACCATTTAATATTTATTGTGGAAAATCCAGATATCGTCATCACTTTTATATCAGTTTTGGGGAGACAGGTAGACATGGTAATAAATCTAAGACTAACAGACTTTAGTCAAAACCAACAGAAACCCAAAATCTTAGAATTAAAAGGAAATAAAACAAGTCATGGCAACAAACATTGGTACTCAGTCCCCTCTGGAAGTATTGGAACAGCAAGGCCAATTAAAGTCTTAAAGTCTCACAGAGAGTCTTAATATTTGGTTGCCTATCCCTTGCTTGCAATAACTGGATCAAGCCGGTGACCCACTGACATCAACAAACTGTTGAATTTTACTTTTGTGTTGCTTTTCCAGGCTTATACTGCAGCTTCTTTTGGTTGTTGTTTGTTTCTTCAGGAGGTGTCTTTCAGGAGGTGAAATGATGCTCAACTGGATTAAGGTCTGCTGATTGTTTTGACCAGTTTAAAACCTTCCACTCTTTTTGGAAGTGCTTTTCGGGTCATTGTCTTGCTGCATGATGACGTTCCTCCCATTTAGTATGCATTCCTCTGTAAATCGG
The DNA here is from genome assembly GCA_025728095.1 of Prietella phreatophila. Lineage (NCBI taxonomy): Eukaryota > Metazoa > Chordata > Actinopteri > Siluriformes > Ictaluridae > Prietella > Prietella phreatophila. The sequence goes on along the minus strand of JAOUWY010000048.1, from coordinate 14,972,543 downwards.
AAGGCAGACTGTTTCTGTAGATTGCTGCTGTGCTACCATCATGAGTTACATCTTCAATAAAGATTAGCAAGCCTGTTCCAGAAGCAGTCATGCAAGCCCAAGCCATGACACTACCTCCACCATGCTTGACTGTTAAGCTTCTTTGTTTTGGATCATGAGGAGTTCCATTCTTTCTTCACACTTTGGTCTTTCCATCACTTTGGTAGATGTTAATCTTCGTTCCAAAACATTTTTCTTTTTTCTTTGCAAATTCCAATCTTTGCATCTTGTGGTATGGCCTCTACATATCTGCACTTGAAGTCTCCTTTGAATGGTGGATGGTGATAACATCACTCCTGCCCTGTGAAGTCATATCACTGACTGTTACTTTGGGGTTTTTTTTCACACAGCTCACAATGTTTCTGTCATCAGCTGTTGTTGTTTTTCTTGCCTGACAATTTGGACAATCCAAATTGTTCTACTGGCTATGCCCAATGCTTGTTCAAAGGCTCTGATAGAGTTTCCCCTCTTTTGTCAGCTTCAAAATGGCTTGCTTTTCTCCTATAGACAGCTCTCTGGACATCATGTTGGTTTATCCTTTTTAACAGCAAATGCAAAAACTAGGGCTCAGACCAAGAGTAGACATCCAGAGCTAATAATTCTTTAATCAATTTTACAGGACACACCTGGACATCAGGAAACACCTATCAGTCACATGCTCCAATATTTTCAATCACTTGAAAAAAAATGTTCTTAGATGTTTAACACAACTAGATGTAAATATGAGGAAATGAAAGCTGAACTTCTGATCTATTGTCTCATATTCATCTTATATCTACAAGGAACAGGTTAACCTATTCAGGGAGAACAGAGCAATAACAAGAGGATACTTGACCAAAACAACAGTGACTAAAGCACATGCTGTTTGTCGCCATAGGAACTGCGACTCAGTTGGGGAGGGTGATACTAGGGTGCTTGTTTACATTTTTTCAGATCAATGAATCTGGTCGTTTATCATTTACCTAGTCTGCCCATAAACTGCATAATAGCTCACAATACCATTTATATATTTATCTTTTTGCTTGAAATGACTTCTTTAATCTTACTAATTCTAACTAGGGAGTAGATCTACTCTTCAGCTGATGGCCAAAAGTTTGTGAACACCTGACTTTCAAACCCATATATGGGTTTTTCCCAAGCAGTTGCCAAAAAATTGAAGGCACACAATAGTCTAGAATGTTTTTGTATGCCGTAGCTTTACATTTGCCCTTGACTGGAATTAAGAGGCCCAAACCTGTTCCACCATGACAGTGCCCCTGTGCACAAAGCGAGCTCCATGAAGACATGTTTTGCGAAGATTGGTGTGGAAGAACTCAAGTGTCCTGCACAGAGCCCTGACCTGGACCCCATGATGAACTGGAATGCTGACTGCACCCCAGGCCTTCTTCCTGACATCACTGCCCAATCTCACTAAAATTCTTGTTGCTGAATGGGCACAAACTACCACAGCCACGCCTTCCAGGAAGAGTGGAGGATGTTATAACAACAATGGGGGACTTAATCAGGAATGAATATGATGTTCAGGTGTCCACAGCCTTTTTTCTAAACAGTTGATATTAATGAGATCATACGCAAATCTCACAGCTAGCCATCTTAAGTTATAGAAACAGTTGTGGAAATGTTCAATAAAAAACTGAATAAAAAACTTTATTTATAATACAGAATTTCGCATAACAGTTCCCCTGCTGTCTGTGAGTTGTTTTGGAATTGCAAGGAAAAGTTTGAAACAACCCTTCGAAACACCTCACTCCCAAATGACCTCCAACCGACCCAATTTCAAAACTTTGCCTTTATAAGGAAAAGGGGCAGACCTGACCAGGCCAGATCTGGCTGTGGGTGGAGCCTATTTCGGGGCTAGAAATTTTTCAGAAGTGCCGAAACACTTAAAATTGCAAACTGTGCCATTAATGCCTGTAAGAAAGTGCTTTGTTTTTTGGAGTAAACTCTTAGCAAAAAGGAATAACTGTTCATTGGATAACTGAGGCTTAGTTTCCTGAAGGAGTTCTATGTGCAACCATTTCTGAAAGGGAAACCCTCAGTGCTAGGGTTCAGTAAGAGGACAAACTAAAGCAAAGAACCCCATAGGGGTCTAGATTTCACTTTTTCTAACAGTATAGCGAATTACGTATGTGTTTTATTAAAACTGTGCAAAATGTATACGAAAGAAAATGGCCCAGTTAGACTAGTCATAGCCCAAAGTAATTAAAATCAGAAACCCCCAAGTCAGTTTAGATGACTACTGAAATGATCAAAGTTACATCAATGATTACATCTTTAGTCATGCAACTTGTAATCAGTAACCATTTAAGTTCCTCAGTAACTTATCTCACACTGGGAATGTTGGGTTTATACCAAGAATACACCCAACAATACTAATATGTCTAACTAAAAGAGAAAGATAAAATAGTGGTAACTGGTATTCTTAGCAATTTAACCTGTTTTTAACTGAAATATTGCTTCAGCAGTGCTTCTTTCTTTCCTACTCAGGACAGCAACAATATGGAAGACGCTGTCGCCTTTCTGGGGAGAGGAATACAATGTCCACGTTCCACCTTCCTTTCACACCGTGTCCTTGTATGTGATGGACGAGGACAATCTCAGGTCAGAGTCTCGCTGTGCGTCTCACACACACGAACACTGCCATGTCCTCTCCACTTTACCACTTAAACAGATTGTTTGTTTCATTGTCTTCATTCAGAAAGGGCTACTAATGTGAAATTCATATACTTTATTGCTAATTAGTGTCTCTATACTCTGTATACTGTATATATGACCTAGATATGAATGAATAAATGAACACAGTGAATACGCTCACGTGTTTAAATAATTTTTTTTTTTTATCTATCATGGGTCCAGCCGTGATGACGTCATCGGAAAGGTTTCGATCATCAAAGAGGCACTAAGTGAGAAACCACAAGGTATGGCACTCCCCATGAACGTTTCCTCTGAGCTGCCGTTTATCACAATACTGATATCGCCACTCAGCTCAGAATCACCCGTAATGACTTGGTAGATCACATGAGTCCGTCACTACATGATCAACCATTTGCAAATTCACCCAAAGACTCTATTTCACTTCCTTGAACTGACTGGAATACTTCCTCCGGTCCAAGTTGGGTTTTTCCACCACATAGTAGAGATGCACAATATGGGTGGGAAAAAGGCATTTTGGTGATTATCTTGTTATATAATTTGATTGCAAAATGCCTTGCAATATTTACCTATTTCTTTGCAATAGATTTTATTGGATTTTTGTATACCTCATTTTGCTCAAGGCAGCAACTATATCGGCAGCAAGTGTAGCAATAATAGACTAATCAACATTAAACCATTATCGGCTTTTTATCTTTGGAAATGTATCCGTATGTGTTGTATAATATACATATTGAAGTGACATGGTAAAAGATTCGCCTGCATTGTTTTGTTCAGATCATGTGGTTGCCACGGTGCCGCAAATCTCCCACACAAGATAGTCTGAAACCTCTTTGACAATTGAGAGAGGTTTTAATGTGAACGCCAGTATTGAAAGACCCATTGGACGAAAAACATCATGGAAGCAGACCAGGCAACGACCTGACCTAACTGTAGCACCCTATAGTTTTTGTGACCATGGATGCCACCAAGTATGTTCAGAACCCTGACATCGCCCTTGCCGAAAAACAGTAATCCATGTACAAATCTCTGAGTTTGGTAAATAGCTAACTAGCTAACCTTGGCTATCTTGCTCCACTCGGAGTATGCATGCCACCACTGATACAACAATTAAAAACAAAACAAAAAAATGCTTCCTGGGATAGGCTCCAGGTTCCCCGCGACCCTGAAGAAAGAAAAAGCGGTAGAATATGGATGGATGGATGACAAAAAAAAAACAACTACAGTAAAAATAAACAAACTGAATTTGATCAACATAGAAATCCGATTTGCCCTGCTGTCTAAACAAATCCACAGAGGTCATAGAGCTCCAATCGACGGCATAGGTCGTGTTGTTTTGGCTCGACCGTCAGTTGTTTATATTTCTATATCCGAGTCTCTGTCTCCTGAGAGAAGTGCCGTAAACTTCAAATAGTTTAGTAACCGAGTCCCACCAGGAGGCTTTAAGCTTTCATGCAGGGGCTGACTCATGCAGGGGCTGGGCTCGAGCCTGCAATTGATGTTCAGGAGGCTACAGACAGAGGCAACTGAGTCACAGAGTGCTGCGGGAGCTGACATTATCTAGACTGGAGGAGAACCTTAGTCACTGCGTGCTTTAACAAAGATTTGCGTCGCTTGAACCTGCGTCAGAACATGGGACCAACAGGGCAAAGGTCCTGTGGTATATGTATTTGTGCATATGTTTGTGTGGGTGTGACTAACAACTCAAATTGTTTTCTCATTCTTCTCATTCGAAATACCAGCTGAAACTCTTATCACGGCCAGTGGAAATGTAATGCAAAATAGAACCTGTTAGTCGGTCACATGCCGCATTAGTCCCTTTAAGCCTCAGTCGTTATACTGGTGAATTCATGATGCGACGTGGTTGTTGGTTTTTTGTTGTGTTTGTTTTTTTCTCTTCAGATCATGTGGTTGCCACGGTTCCTGAAATCCCCCACACAAACACATCTGAAACCTCTGAGGTTGATTAGAAGTCATTTTGTCAATTGTTATAGCGATCATGTGGATGTCAGTGTTGAAAGAAGCAATACTGTAGTAACAGTGAAGTAATTAAGGAAACATAAAAGGGCTGTGCTGTTATACAGTAGGAAAATAATCAACGTTGACCATGTCTAGTTACATTTAATGGTTTTTATTTTACGTGGAGATGGTATAATAGAAACGATCACGTATGAGAAGATTAACGAACACATTCTGACCAATCCGAATCAAGAATACGGTGGTTGAACCAAGTAACTAACAATATACTGTATCAGGCATCTATAAGCAGTGTTCACTCTCTTATACAGCCGTAGTTTCTTTTATACCAGGGATGCAGAACGTATCCAGCTCCGAAATCCGACTCTTTCCATTCACAATCAAGCCGCGTTTGTATGTGGCGCCAAATTTGATTAAAATCTCATTTCTGGACTTGCGACCCAGTTCGACCGTTCAAACCTCTTATCGTTACTTGTGTAGATGTAATGGAAATTCAGAGCCCGTTCTACATCGCACTAGTCCCGATGGCACGTTTAAGCACCAGCCATTTATATGCACACGCTCTACTCCTCGCTCTCTCCATGGAGCGAGACAGCTCTTTGTGCTCTCATTTCCTCCCAAGGCACGCCGCTACGACTTAATGAGAAGGCCGTGTTGAGCAGGGCATGGAAATAGCAGCACGCTCCCCACGCCGCAGTTGACAGGGTGTGAATAGGTTGCTCAGCTGGAGCCTAGCAAGTGACTTGAGCTCGTCTCCAGGAAGCTGAGACTACAAGTAGGAGACCTGAAGGCACACATAATGGCTCTTCTAATAGGTTAACCCTACACCTGCTGTGCCACCTATAGGGATGCCTACAGAGACACTGATGTGAGGAGTAACCCAGTTTATATGGTAGCTTATGTAAAACTCTGGCATATGCTCCAATAATCAGAGGCCTGATTGACTGACTGCAGTCAGGAGTAGTAGTGATAATGAAAAGTGATGTGGTTAAGGAGCATGACGCAGGCGTCATGATGAGACGGGATGAAATGTGAGAAGGAAGAAGGAAGCTGTAGCTCATAGTTCCAGGTCAGTGAATCACATAGTCACGTAAAGTCCATTTTTACAGTCAGACTGTTCACATGCTTGTATGCAAGGTAACGTGCGTCATGATATAATGCTGAATTCTTCATTCTGATTGGAACATACTGTAGTCGACACCGTAGGTTTAGGTTAATTCCCTTGTTCTTATTATTGCCATAGTAACCACTCATCCAGAGAGACTTGTACAGTGGGTTTGTATTAGATTTAGGTGTTTACGTGAACCTTCTTTTTCTGACTGAGCTCTTGTAAGTTAATTATTCGGCTGTGTGTGAACGTAGCTGTGTGTCGTAGCTGATCTGGGATCATTAGATCAATACTGACTGACCCTGCGACATAAAAATAGCACCATTGGCTGCACACAACCCGTTTGAAGCTGACACATTTTAAAGGTTATCTCCCAGTATATGTGTGTGCGTGCGTTGTCACTTCCTGTAGACCCTCACAACTTCACACTCCGTATCTTTCACAGCTGATATTTGCTATAACACCGATAAGTTACTCTGTGGAGTTTCAGAAAGACACCCCCACATGATATTTCTTTTGGCCATTTCAGTATGGCTGTCATGTCATGTCTCCCAACACCGAAATTGGATTGTCTAAATCTCATCCTCATGGTCTGAGGGTTTTCTCTCTCTCTCTCTCCGCCAGACACACACACGTCTGGCGGTTATTATAGTGATTTTCAATCCAATTTTCCCCTCTAACTATTGCCACAGGACTGCGTAACAAACAACGGTTTCGCCATGCTTTCCCACGAGAAAAAAGAGGTGGGCGAAATTTAATTCGTTGTCTTTTCTCGTTACAATGGGGTTGTTTTTTTTTCTGCGATCATGAGCGCACAGGGACGGAGGCTGAAAATGTTGAGCGAATATCAGTGGCGAGTAATTGAGTACATTTGCAGAGCTCATTAATGTAGCACTGGTTCAAAGCAAACGCTGAATGCGTCTCTCCGTCACGTTCAGAAATCACCGTCGCATTTGAAATCCCCTTGGAGTGATGCTTGCAAAACGACAGAAGTATTCTTTCCATTCAGCTAAATGGTCAAATTGACAAGGCTTGGCCGGATGCAATTTGTGTTCAGGCGACTCACTGGAGCAAAAAAAGGCATAATGGGCCACGACAAGGCTGACTTGGAATTCTAATAGGGAGGAGAACTTCGGTCAACTTTTCCACTTGGATATACAAATTAATCTTTAAGGATTTCGCTGAAATTCAGGGACACAGCGCCCTACACGTGGAAGAAACTTTTCACAGACGAGCCGCAATATTAAACGTAACTATAAATGGATATAAAGTACAACACATTGTGTCGAAAAGAAATGAAAAATGGACTGCTGTTATTGGGAAATAATCAACTTCAGGACAGTGGCTGCTCAACGGTTAAGGCTCTTATCCCATGCCTTACAGTACTTTCATGGAATGAAAAGCGAGTTATATAATCAATCCAGAATTCACACTTGGTCAAAGGTCTGAAAGCAGCGTAGTGGTCATGGGATTTAAACTTTGAACCTTCTGGTCACTAACGCAGTACCTGAAACCACTGAGCTCCCGCTGACCTGTGTTTACCTGACCATATCTGCTCTCCGGACCTGCCTGATCCAGCTGGATGCCCTACCACATGCCGAAGTGTCCTTGGGCATGACACTGAACCCCAAGTTGCTCCCGATGGCAAGTTAGCACCTTGCATGGCAGCTCTGCTACCATTGGTGTGTGAGTGTGTGTGTGTGAATGGGTGAATGAGACACAATGTAAAGCGCTTTGAATAAAAGCGCGATATAAGTGCACATTTACCATTTACCTCTGGATGGAGCTCTCATCAACTGGAGGCTACAGCCTGGAGATTGCTGAGGATGGTACCGCTTGAAGTACCAATGGAAGTGGTTTTGGACCTCAATTCCACATGGACATTCTTGCTGGGATTACGGTCGTTGCGATGGAATTGAGACTGTAATTACCATATACACATTTGCACTCAGATCTCCTTTAGTGAACAGTGGACTAGTTCAACAAACAGACTTCATATAAAAAACATTCTGAAGTTTCCTTTACTTTCACACTATCTGCCGATACCCAGATGAGGACGGGTTCCCTTCTGAGTCTGGTTCCTCTCAAGGTTTCTTCCTCATATCATCTTAGGGAGTTTT
>JAOUWY010000048.1:14647358-14660701 GCA_025728095.1 Prietella phreatophila | reverse complement strand
ACACACACACACACACACACACACACACACACACACACACACCGCATACCTTGTTTAATTCTTAATCAGGAACGTGTTTTTTTTGGGGGGGGGCACGTGAAGACGGAGTCTGACTCGGATTGGGTCCGTGAGGTGTGATAAAGTCATTTATGTAAATGTGAGACGCACCACTCCCGATGTGCTAGGAACTTCTCGGTGATTTCCCAGATGTCACAGTTTGGTTACTTCGACAGCAAGCGAGACGTTCTCCGTGGGACTCGTCGCAGGACACGTCGCTCGTCTCGACCGCACTCGAATAGCCAAGCCGCAAACTTTCCGCCTTCGAGTTAACGCCTCGTTGCGTTTCAGTGTCACAAAGCAAGAAGGTGTACACACAGACTTGTTCAGTAATAGGTGCTTCATGAGGTGTGTGTGTGTGTGTGTGTTGGAGAAGGGGAACGTGCTGGACAGGGAATCAAGCCCTGTGTTACATCTCATGAATCAGTGATCTAGGCGCAGGATTGAAACGCTCGTCACATATGCACATGGTCTGTTTGTAAGCGTCCACACCGCGGCCTTACGTCTCGATATCGCGGAGCTGGTGGTGTGGGTTTCCCATCAGGCTTTACCAACCCGAGCTACCGACTGGCAGGGACGATTCTGTTGGATTATGGATTCTAGGTGACGTTCGCTGAACACGTTTGAATCAGAGAATTTTAATCTACATGTGGAGAGAACCTATCAATTCCCTTCATTTACTGTATTAGCTTTGAGTCGTATTTGGGGCGGAGCCTATCGGGTATAAGCGTGTGCTTAGTAAGGAGCTGAACGTTTTTTCTGCTTCATGCAGAAATAACCGAAAATGTGGGTGTTGTTTTTTTTTTTTTTTTTGCACGTTTCTCTGCCAGCAGTGAAGGATCAGAATGTTTAAAAAAAAAAAAAATAATCTGGTTACCTTCAAAAGGGAAAAGGTATATACCATATACCCCCCCGATCCATTAGCATTAGTCCCCGACGTTCTGATGACTAGTGTCTGATTACAAACAGAACTGATTAGGCGTGCGTACATTTCATGACAGCGTGCAGCTTTCCAACAGCTCGATCAAAGCGTGACATTGAGCGTGTGAGGAAATCACACGTCTAGCAAAGTGTTCGACATCTTTAGACTCTGAAACAGCGTGATCTTTGCAGGACGCTCGCAGAGGCGAGATTAAAAAGTACATAAGAAGGGTGAAGTATGATTAGGGTTTGTTAAAGTTGAGGTATCAAAGTGTGTTAGGCAGAGAACTCAAATTTTGGTTAAAATCATCTTCTTCTTCTTCTTTGGCTGGTTTTAGCCATAGCAGCATGGGTTTTTTGAGACTGGCACCGATGTATTTGCTGGATTAATAGAGTATGAGGAAGTAGCTTGTTTTTATATAAGACTTTACTTGAATCTTTAGTAGACCTCATTGTCCGAACAAGAACCTTCAAAGTCTTGTGTTAACTGATCACCTTGACTCCATACGATGAGAATATTTTGTGTGCCGTCTGCACGTGTAGTCCAATCCACGCAGCTTTCTGCCTCATGAGAACGCCCCTGACTTGGGGCTTGTAGGGCAGTCCAACATATTTGCATTACATTGCTGAACTAGCGGTCAGGAATAGATGCTTTCCGTATGCAGATCAACATGGAGAGACAGTCTGTGTAATCGAATACCATTTCCTTTCTGTCCTGACTAGTGAGCAAATATTTCTTAGATGATCCACCCTGTGACATACCACATCACAATCAAAGCACTAACTTAATAAAACATGCCCGGTCATTGTAACTGGGGAGGATATGGCTTTGAACCGCTGTCTCGAAGTCTCCACCAATCCCATCCCATCCCATAGTTCTTGTTATTAAAGCTCACTTCTCTGATTCAAATGAAAATGTCACTTCCCCAGCAAAAAGGATGGTTGGCAAAACGCGAGTCTGGAATACGAGTGCGATAGTTTAGCTTGTCGTGTAGCTAAAGGGAACCTAAACATGTAGTTAATTCAGTGATTAAATACATGTTGTTATCCAATGTGACGGGCATCGTATATCAGTGCATGTCACTGAGTAATCCTAATATACATTCGTGAAAGAAAATCCGCGCAAGACATTATTGACCCTGCTTCAGAATAGGTCTTTTTTTTTTTTTTTGTCCGAAGAAACCGTTATTTTCTCTGAACTAATCCAAGCGGCAATGACTCGTCCAGCTTTCTTGTTTATTGCATCATATTTCAGGTGCTGCCCCTTTATTCATGCAAGCTTTGTCAAAGACACCGTTTCATCTCATCCTGATTTGTAATCTAGACAGCCTGCTAATTCTGCCAGACGATAAATCTGACCAGGTCAGGTCTGTCTCCTCCACTTTTGATAATGACACATGCACTATTTGGAAAGAAAGAAGAAGGAGGGGAAAAAAAGATCGAGACACAAGTACGCATCAAAACAATGACAAACCTGACACAACACACACCCTAGGCATGTCTTGTTTGTTAATCTACATGCTGTAGCACCTGCGTCAAACTCTCTGCTTTTGCTTTTCCGAGTTGCTCCCCTAACAAAAGCAGATCATCTGGAGAGGAATAGCTTTGTTGTATTCTCCTGTTTTATTCATTAGTATTCCAGCTGACGAACACGGCTGGTGTTTAGCAGCAGTGGCGCTCCGGTACCTAGATAACAAGACCCTGTTGGCCGTCAGCTCCTTAGGACGAGCCGGTTATTACAGACGACAACGCGGACTTTTGATGTATATTTTAGTTTTACCTGTCCTGTTCGGATGTTTAGATGCAGGAATACTCGTACCACAGTTCTGTTGAACGCTCGGCGATTCTGACTCGTCAGAAGGCATTGGTCTTGCACGAAACGCTCTCGTTTTGATATGCTAACGATATGCGACAACTTACACAGGGACTTGTATGGTGGACACGCCACATTAAGAGATGGTCAGTGTGTGTAATTGTTGATATGGTGACGATTTCTGCTTAGCTTTTTTGAAAGGAGTTTCCAGTGGCAGGGAAAGACTTCAGGACAGAGGATGCGTTTTCTGTCTTGCTGACTTTGAGAGGGACAAAAGAGCATCTGGTGCAGAGGAAATGTTTATGTATGGCTACAATATCCCAAGCAAAAAAACAGCATTCCGTAATCAATAAAGTAGCAGAGCTGCCATGCAAGGCGCTAGCTTGCCGTTGGGAGCAATTTGGGGCTCAGTGTCTTGCCCAAGGACACTTCGGTATGTGGAGTCACGTGGGCCGGGAATCGAACCACCAACCCTGCGATTAGTGGACAACCCGCTCTACCACCTGATCCACACTTGGTCTTTCCTTAAAAGCCCCGTATGTTAACCTCAGCAAGACAATAAATGATGCAGTAAGCATAAAGTTTACCATTTTATTTTTAGTGACACACTATTGATCAATTTGGTTCAAAATAAAACTGTGTACTAGCAGATGTCTGCTACAAGGGTGCTACGTCCCAGCCCCATCCCCAGTATTCTCTTACGCTGATCATCAGATTTTGAGAGAAGGCTAAAAGTGATTCCTCATGTTGGGTTAATTAGTCCCACGTTTGAGCAGTTTCATTGCAAAAGAGATCCTTGACGAACTTTTACTGGTTTACCAGTAAATAATTTGACATGCCAATGGTATTCGCATGTCCTTCACTCTTTGGAGCCCATTCATTTTAATCATTGAGATGGGGGGGAGTCTCATATTAGGCCATTTTCATGTTTCTTCTGCTCTGTTTGCAGGAGCTCCAAACTGTGGAGCCAGGGCCGGTCTGGGACATAATTTCAGGCTGGGAGTCTCGCACTCATCCACCCACAGCAAATTTGGAAAGCAATGACAGCCCTGTTTTTCTTTCTTTCCTAAATTCAATGCATTGCAAACAGTATGGCCATCCCGTAAAAACATAAACAGGAAACCTAGAGGTAGTGAAGCAGTCCTAATTTATATCAGTGTACGTGGAAATGCCAAGCGTTTAACACCAGAAGTGCAAAGCTAGTAAAAAAGCTCTACTTTTTTTACATCAAAGTGCCTTAAATGCGGAAGAGAGAAACATTTGCCATTTTTCATGTATGCTCTGAACGGGACTGTCTTCACGTCTACATTTCTCGTAGTGTTTTTTAACTAAGACAGTCCTGTTGGGGAAATTGTGTAACTATATGTTGGCACGATACTAACATCATCACGACGGTCTCGATTTAGAGAAATCCTAATATTGAACATGATCTTACCTTTTATGACTCCTAGCTTGGAAATGTGTTTGTCGTGGCTTGCCGTAGCTGTACGTGTAATCAACAATAAAATAATACGTTGGTATATTTGTCTGCTAAAGTACGCAGTATTATAACTCTACAATAGATAATGCTTGTCCTTTACCATATTCTGAGTGACGATAGTAATAGTGCTAACGTTTGCTCATAGTGAAACTGTGGTTAATACTTGTTTAGCGAAGTTAGGAAACACAAAGCCACAGTATTTACAGATGAGACTGAGCTGCACTTGAAGCCCCGAACTGGTCGGAAATTTTATTACATTTTCGGCGCTTCTTTTTAGAGGGCCCCCTTTTTACGTGCCCTTTCCTTCTGTGTGCAGCGGTGACTCTGTTCCGAACCGTTCGCCGGAGCTGAGGAGAATGGTAGGGTTGCAAGTCAAGACTTAACAGGTTCAGGGTTTATTATCTAGATGTTATCAAATGCCCAAGTCAGAAAGGATCACTTGAGCACATAGGACTCGCAATAATATATATATATATATATATATATAAAAAAAACCCAGCATGGCAGCGGGATAAATAAGTTGGCCAGTCCGAGCTTCTGTGGAGCCCAAGTGGGAGCTCGGAGTGATAAAGCAATGACACTGGCAGCCTCTAGCTGGAGCACTGTTCATGCTGCTCCAGATTTGCAGTTAAAGGTGTTTTTGTGGCATGCTGCTTCCCTCAGTCATGGTGTGACTGAAGACCCTATCCCCTATCCAAACAACCCCCCCCCCCCAACACACACACGTACCTCAGGTTCTAGGGCTTGATACCCTTTCTTCAGAAAGCTGTTTACGTGGATTGCCGTTTGCAAGGGGGGGTTTTCTAATCGCAGTCATTCCATTTGTGCCAAGGATGAATGTGTTCTTTTCTCAGGGCCTAATGGCATTAGATGAACGTACTGTTCCATCACTAAAATGTCCTCCTTTTAAGTATTAGATTCATCTCGCGTCATGCAAGATAAACGGGCTCTCTGCAGGCAACTTGCCTGACCCATCTGTTTACCTATCAAGCCTTGGAGAGAGGCACATCCAGACGAGGTCTGTGGATTACAGACGTCATGCAGATTTTTATTGATCTTATTTGTGTTTGTTTTTTTTACATTTCACTATAGCTGTATAGACCGGAGCTTTGATACAGACGAAATGGCTGGCTCGCTCGGAAGAGCTCATATTCCGAGTCATATTTCCTGCTCTCGTTTGTACTCTTAGATGTGTACCCTTCAGCAGCATAAGATTAGTGTCTTGACAAAATAGAAGCTTATTAATCAGCGAGTTGTCGTTAGCTGCAGGAAAACGATACAAGAAGATGAGAGATTTTTGTTAGTCAGCAAAATATCTTTGAGGCTAGTAATTAAGGTGCTCTGAGAATTTACTGAAACGGGAACACAAATGGATTAGCTGGGGAGAAAAGTTTTCCATACGGAGTTGAAGTATTGTTATCGTGCTTCAACCTCAAAAGAGACGCTTGCTTTTAACTCTGTGTTTGAAGATAATTGTGCGGTAATATAGAATGCGATATTCTGTTTACGGCACTAGTAGACTGCACAGGCGTTGCCAAATTAGACAGCTTTCTTGTGTCAAGGTCTCAGAATTGTTCTGCATGATCACTGAATGTTTTGCTCCAGTATGAGAGTCACTACAGTGGCGTCTGTGGACAGTGCTCTGATTCGAGTCCTTCCAGCATGCTTCAGCTGCTAATGCGGGGCAAAAATCTGTTTGCTAGCCTGCCGGGCATGCGCGATATAACCGTCAGTACGTTTACATGGACAACTATAATCCGACATTAATCTGATTAAGACGATACTGTGATTAAGAAACTAACATGTAAACAGTCATTTTTGATGCCCTTAATCCGACTAAAGTCATACCCGAAGTAAACACAAATCGAGTTAAGACGTGTGGAGTATTCCTGTTGTAGTCGCATTATCGACGTGTATTGCAGACATGTACACACAGGACACGTGTACACACACGGCAGCGCTCAACCATTTGACGTCAAACAGGAGAGTGCGGCTGCGTCCGAAACCACGTACTTACCTACTATATAGTACGTGAAATACGTGTATTTCGGCTACTATATAGACGGTAAGTACGTGATTTGGGACACAGCCCACGGCTTCAAGCAATCGTCCATTTGCACGTACAGCACGACAAATGATTAACATAGAACATTAATGATTAACATGTGAAACAGGAACATGAAAGGAGTATCCTAAAAGCGACTCATGTAAACACCTTAATCAGATTATTGTCTTATTCAGAATAAGGTCAATAATTGAATTATTGATGTCCGTGTAAACGTAGTCGGTGTTCTTGTCACAACATGATATTAAGTGGCTACGATATCCAGTGACGTTTATATTTGATTACCAGACTTGCCAACCATTATGCATTTTGAATTGGAGTATGCTTGTATGAGTGATCACTCAAAAATATGCTAAAAGAGTCTTTCCCTTTATTACACTATGAGAGATGAGCCAGTTGACACTTAAATCTGGAAAGATCTGTTCAGGTGTCATGAACCTGTCATGGTAAATAGAGAATATTAATTAACGTGAAGTAAAATCTTCTGGTGTGCGTTCGTCTTGGCTAACATTAGACGAGTATATATTTAGCGTATATTTTATATATATTTTACTTTAATTATTGGGGATTTAAACATCTCAGCCAAATGTTAGTGAAAATAGCTCTTTCGGTTTCTCATTGAAGGAGAAAAGAGGATTTTGACCCCAAAAAATGATATGGGCTGACAATGAAGTGTCAAAACTGTTCACATTTTAATGGGGATGATAATTATTATGTTTTGTTTTGTTTTAACTGGCACCCACTACTTGTTTTGCTCACTACTGAGTCGCATTAACGGAGAAAATGTCGGCTAGGTGAATGTTATACAACAGATGTCAAAAAAGGATTGCATCTAATGAATTTTAAAAAAATACTGTTTCCTGTATATCACTGCAGCATCATTTCAAACATCCTCCATACAACTGAGTTTTCAAGGTTGCCAAAGCTCCCAGCTGCACAGCTGACCATGTCGCTATCCTCCCCTCCTCTCTTTAAAAGTGAAATGGTGGAAATGCCCCTCTTCCTCTCCTGGAGGATTAAAATGTTTATTGCGATATGTTAAAATGTTAAACAAGGCAATCTCTCACAAGCATATTAGCCCGTCAGGCTAGTGAACTGTAGAAAAGCATGTCTGGTTCATATCTGTACCTCCCAGTCCCATGTTTGGGTTTCTCAGACACCTAATTGGCCAGACGAAGCACGCCAAACTAGTTAGGTAGTTGAGTGCACTAATACAGCCTAGTTAGTCTGTCTAGTGAAAACCGATGGGTGTAGTGCCTGTAAGGATTTAGAAAGAGTAGCATCGAGGTACAGCTCTCACGAGGGAAGAGTCCATGCACATGCAGAACTTCTTTATTAAGCACAACACGGGGAACAGGCTTGAGAAAACAAACACGATGAGTAGACACATTAGGAACCAGGATTAATAAACTTGAAATTAAACACGAAGACAAAATACATTTTTAAAAAATGGTGCAAATAACACAAGCATAATGATAAAAAAAAAAAAAAAAAAAACAACCTGAGAGTTGATGCTCCAGCAACTAAGGAAGAGTCACAGAGAACTTATATAGAGCGCTGACCAATCAGGGAAATACGAAACACACGAGTAAGGTCATACAGGCTGCGTCTGAAATCGCATACTGTAACAGTACGTACTGGTCAGTATGCGTGTGTAGTATGAAGACAATCCCAGACATACTACACCTGCCATGTTGGCATTGTCATGTGAGCTTCGATGTCACCGTGAACACTAAAATTCTTAAAGGGACCACCAGATTAAAGCACCCGCACTAAGTGCAAAATGCCCACCAGGAACGTTAACCGAATTGATCATTTAGTGTGGGCGGGGCTAACAGGCTGAGGTAAATTTGTTACTGTTAGGTTGGCCTGCTAAGGCCAAAAAAAAGTTTCAATCGCTGTTTCCTTGTTTAAACCTTCAACGAATTGACATTTTCTTCGGGTATTGTTAAACAAAACAAGTCCTGTTTCACCAACGTCATCTTCCACGATTGTTTTTCAACCAGTCATGTTGCATTATGGGCTTTTTGACTCGTGTAGTGTCCATCATTTGCAAAGAGCAAAATCTCGCCGGAAGCGGTACACCATCCAGGTATTTCTCAGTTTCTCGTCTGCTGAGAATTCGGACATACTACCACTCTGGAGTACCGCTTTGTGCCTACTGTTTAGGGTAGTAGGGTAGTATGCGATTTCGGCTGCAGCCACTGAAAAGCGTGGGGGACAACAGAGGAAGAAGTTCTGCATGGGCAACAGGGGTGCCCTCTAGTGATCCAAGGTGGACATGCCTCGGGGGGCCATGACAGCGTCGCATCACGAGAACATGTTGTTTCAGTGTACGTATGGATTTAGGTAGGTAGGGTTTTGTCTTTCTCTGGTTGTTGAAATACTGGTGACCACGGGTTTTCTGGGCCTACTTGTCCACAGAGCAACTTGTAAATAAAATAGCCTGGACATGTCATTGACTACGTTTACATGGACAACAATAATCCACTCTTAATCTAATTAAGACCCTACTTTGAAGAAGAAACTACCATGTAAACACCAACCTTAATCTGATTAAGGTCTAATCGAATTAAGGCAGGTGGAGTACTACTGTTTTAGTAGCGTTATGGACATGCATTACAGACATGTAAACACCTTAATCACATTATTATCTTAATCAGATTAAGGTCAATAATTAGATTATTGTTGTCTATGTAAACGTAGTCATAGTCTTGTCTTGCGAGTCCAGGTTAGTGATCTGTCCACTCCAGCGCTTCTTCTCTGAAGGCCGATCTGCTGCTGATCCCTCCATGGTTTAACCTTATTTCTCCATCTCGATCTCGAAAAATCATGATTTTCATGTGCACTGTAGAAAAGCGAGTCTAGGTCATAACCCAAGTTATCCTTGGCTTCTTCTTCTTCTTGCGTGAGTACTGTCTGCACTCCTGCTATTCAAATGAGTCGCCTCTGCTAAGCAGAATTCCAGTTGAGTGTGAATGAAGTCACATTTGGGCCTTCTTTGTCGATATCCTCAGGATGAAACAGTCCCTGTGGCAGTTGCGGCGGCCAGCAGAGCAGAATGGACCACTGCGGCTTAAGCAGTCGACATGAGTCATTAGTCTTTTCTGTTGGGCTTCCCGACTGTTGCTTGGCTGCTTTTGAAAAATCCTCCAGCTCGCACTAGTGATGAATAGTACAGGGCTCGGAGCTACCGAGTGCCAGACCAGTACAGACACCGTCTGACCGGAGGAGGATGTAACCTCATGCAACAGAAACACTAGTGGGTTGGAAGTATTTTGTAAGCAAAGAAAACATTTGCTCGACCTGCAGATCACAGGTTTAGTGATGCAAGAGGAGCGCTGTTTTTCTTATCAGGCTGTTGCATATGCCATTAGAAGGAGTTTTGCAGAACTAAAAAATTACTCAAGTGTGTATTCCACTAAAAGTGCCCAAATTCCATATTGTCACTGATTTTTATATCAGTTAAGTTTATTTTTTTCTCTTCAACTATAGACTACAGTTCTTGCACTAGTGACAGAAGCAGTGTATTTGGTAAAATCGTGGCTTGGAGAGCTGTTTTTATTGGTGGAAAATAACATAGTTACCTTTCTTGAGCCTCTTAAGTCTTTTTTGATGGATTCTGCCCAAAGCCTTCATATTATTTTAGAATAAACTAAGAATTTTTAGGAACTTTAGAAACAAAGAGTTATTAGTATGAAGAAGGTGTAAGAGACAGGACTGCCATATATAGTTTTTGTAATAACGGCAGTAAAATTCGATTTGCCAGTATTGTATTGTACCAAACCCACTTACTTCGGCTCGAGTTCATTTTTAACGTCCGACTTCTTCACTGGTCCAACTTTGAGTATGTCCCTGTAATAATCCATGCAGCATTTCAAGTGGAATAGCAGTGGTCCCTTGCTGACAGAGATATTTTCTAGCTGGACTCGCTTCTACAGAGAGTCAGTGACGATTTCAGACAATTACTGAAGTATGAAGACTGTTCTGGCAGTCAGTAAAGAAGTTTGCTTGTTATATATTACTTATTATATTCCACAGAACAAGACTCGTGCATCTCTGCAATGCTTTTGATTCATGTCCAGCTGGAATGAAGTTACAGTTCCACCTTGTTTAAAATTGTGCGTGATGTGACTTCATTCGCATGGTAATGATGAAGTGCAGGGATTTACTCTCAGAAATTAACCATGCTCATCTTTGTGCCTGAAGAATTACCTTGAAATCAATATTGTTCAAATGACTGTCAGCGAAATGAAGCACAGAGCTTTGCATCTTCTCTCTGCGTCTAAAGCGCTCCTCCAGCATTTCAAGGTTCACACTGTGGCCTTTAAACTAATTTGAGCTGAGGCACGTGGTGACTTATGTTGTATGTATTAAGGATGATTATCATGATTGTGTGCGGCGGTGGACTTCTACTCAGGAGAACTTGAGAACTCAAGCTGGCGTTCAACTTCGTAATAGAACAGTGGCCTAGGTAGTGTATGTTGTTTTGTTTTTTTTTGTACAGTGTGTTCTCGCTTCATAAGCACTCCAGGTGTTTTCTATCAAAACGCCAAGGCTCTGGATGGGACTTTATGTTTTTCCCAAGTCCTGTTTATGAGTACTGGTATGTACAAATGTTCTGTCATTGCTTTTCACAGCACCTCAGAAAACTTGGCAAAGGAGGAAGCTTGTGAAGTAGGCAGATCCGTCAGCAGACAATACAACTTGTGAACGTTCCTCTGACACATTGACATGCACACTGGCAAGCAGCCAAAAGCTGGCATGAAATCAGCCTTACCAAACTTAAATATTCGAGGTAGTCATTAAGAGTCTATTTTTGTAGATCATTCACCAAACACATTCCATGATTAGGCAAGACCAATTTCCCAGGCAGCATGTTGTTGTATTTGTAAACGTGTGACTTGTCTTGCAGCAGAACTCACAGCTGCTGTTATAGAAAATTAACCAACACCTTCTGACCAACCAGAATCGAGAGTTCACTAGCAACATTTATTCACCGTAACATTAAAACCGCCTGCCTAAGGTTGTGTAGGTCCTGCTTGTTCTGCCAAATACAGCGCTGACCTGTCAAAACCTCCGGTGTTAGCAGCAGATCCTTTAAGTCCTGTAAGTTGTGAAGTGGGGCCACCATGAGTCGGACTGTTTGTCCAGCACATCCCACAGATGCTTAATTGGCTTGGGATCTTGGGAATTTGGAGGCCAAGTCAACACCTTGAACATGCCATGTTCCTGAAACCGTTCTGACAGCGTGGAAACCATTTTTGGCAGTGTGGCAGGGCGCATTATCCTGCTGAAAGAGGCCACTGACATTAGGGAATACCGTTGCTATGAAGGGGTGTACATAAGTCTGCAACAGTGTTTAGGTAGGTGGTATAAGTCCAAGTAACATCCACTTGAATGACAGGACCCAGGTTGCCCAGCAAAACATTGCCCAGAGCATCACACTGCCTCTGTTAGCTTGCCTTCTTACCATAGTGCATCCTCGTGCCATCTCTTCCCCAGGTAAAAGTCGCACATGCACCTGGCCATCCACATGATGTAAAAAAGCAAACATGATTCATCAGACCAGGCCACCTTTTTCCATTGCTCCACGGTCCAGTTCCGATGATCACGTGCCCATTGTACACACTTTTCACGGTGGACAGGTGTCAGAATTCGCAGTCTGACCGGTCTGCAGATAGATAGTCCCATACGCAGCAAGCTCCAATGCATTGTGTGTTCTGACACCTTTCTATCATAGCCAGCATTGACTTTTCAGTGCTCATTTGTGCTACAATAGCTCTTCTGTGGGATCAGACCAGACAGGCTAGCCTTCACGCTACTCTATGCGCATCATTGAGGCTTGGGTGTACATAACACTTTCACTGGTTCACCAGTTGTCCATCCTTGGACCACTCTTTGTAGGTACTAACCAGTGCATACTGGTAACACCCTGCACAAGACCTGCTGTTTTGGAGGTGCTGTGACCCACTCGTCTAGCCGTGACAATTTGGTCCATGTTAAAGTTGCTCAGATCTTTATACTCCCCCTTTTTCCTGCTTTCAACACATCAGCTTTGAGAAGTGACTATTCACTTATTGCACCTCGACAGGTGCACCCGTAATGAGATAATCAACGTTATTCACTTCACCTCTCAGTGTTTTGACTTACCGGTGTATATGGTTATGTTGTTTGTATGTATAGATGTGCTCTATTGACTTTATTACATTTTAGATACACAGTGCATGTGTCTCGAGAGAGAGTATGTTAAAGATCTTGACAATGGTGTATTAAAGAACTTGACATTGTTGACTACAGATAATGGGATCACAAACGTAACCAGCCAATCATAGGCCATACCTCTTAATGGGACCATGGACGAGGAAGCACCTCAGTGGAAAAGGACTTTCTAGGGAAGGACGGGGCCACAGCATCATTTTTATTGTTGAGTAAAGATGTGGCAGTGCTGAGATTGTGACACCTCCTCCAGCAGAAACGGATTAACCCAAGACAAGCATGTTGCCAGGGTGAGGGATAAGGGGGCCACATCTCTGAAATAAACACTAGCACTCCTGGGAAATCAAAGTCGGGCAGCCAGTGCTGGGGTCCACATGCCTACAAGACGCAACCATAGTAAATCACACATCATAGTCTTTATCTGGAAAATATTTCCCCCGAACTTGCCACCTAAATCATTCTATTTCTCCAAATGTGGGCAAATATGCACTCTGTCATGCTTGTTGTCCCTTGCTCTCTGTCTGGTGTGCTTTTTCCCTTTTACAATTGGATTATTTTAGGGGGTTTTCCACAGAAGTACACTGTATATTTCTGTAGTCGTGATGTTTTTAAAGTGAAAACTGCATTTTTGTGGTTCCCCCTACAGTATTTGTGTTTTCACCTCCCATATCATTGTTGGGGGTGAAACGGAACATAAACATACAAACCACCCCAAAACAATGACACATGGGGAAAAAATGTCTTTTTTTTTTTTCCATGTTCAACAGCTGTGACTGTTCATTAACATA
>JAOUWY010000048.1:14636760-14647258 GCA_025728095.1 Prietella phreatophila | reverse complement strand
AACAGTTTAACGTGTAACAAAGACAAAGCAATGTTATAACTGTAAGCATCACAGCCTAAACTTGAATATACACCCGATGACACATGGGGAAAAAATGTCTTTTTTTTTTTTTCCATGTTCAACAGCTGTGACTGTTCATTAACATACTTAACAAGCAGACTGATATTCTCTGTCATACTCCGTACATGCCCTCTGACCTTTTGGCTTTCTATTCCTCTTCTAGAATGTTCATTGTTCCTGGAAATTGACATCTCAGATAAACTTCTGTAAGTGTTCAGTTCGTCTAGATCCATGACATGTGCATGTTCTTGCCTGTGGACCTTTTGTTCGCGTGGTACGTTCGTTCATTTCACGTGTGTCCAGTTGGCCTATTGATGCAACGCATGGTTCTCGAAAGAGCTGCGACCTTCTGACATGCGTAGGGAGTTATGGAAGACGTGAGGTTCAACATAATCAAAAGTGATGTCTCTAGTCCATTTCTTGTCAACGAGCTCCTTTGGAAAGGCTCATTTCGCCAAGATGCGCCTAATGATGTGGAAAATGTGGCCGAATTGATTGAGTTCTCTTCAGTTTTACTCACTGCTACAGGAAAGTCTTTGTGTAATGTAGGAATGCATCAAACAAATTACTTTCTTTTTTTTCACCTCACCAGGAGGTGATTTCAATCAAGATGCACGTTACAAGCAGACAGTGCACCAACAGTGTACTGGTAATACACATGCTCAATCAACAAAGTGATTAGTGAAGGTTTAATCATGTAGTCAAGGCTTGCTGTAGTGTAATGTGCAGTGTAGCACGTGTATGTGCAGCTTGTCTTGACAGCAAGCATGTTCGACCTAGACGACCATGCGAACCATTAAGTCGTGTCCATGACACAGGACAAGTTCGGGTCAAGCAGGAGTTAATGGCACTGAACACGTCGTCAGTCAGCAGACTCAAAATGCATGACTCAGAATACATATGTACCATTTATAAAACAGGAGGACAGATTTATATTTGGGGTCTGTCTGTCATATGTATTATCATTGCTTAAAATGACCGTCTTTTTGCCAACGTCCAAGTGCAAGTTTTCTGGTGCGAAATACCGCCCACATGTATGTGTATTGGGAGGTGTAAGTGAATGCGAATACATTATTCGTATTGATGGGTATTAAAAAAAAAACGATATGGACAGTAAGGAGTGTACTTTTTATTTCAGGTTCATTCAGAGAAGGTGCGTGTGTCGGGATCCTGCAGGAGGAGTTGCGAGGTTTTTACTTCAATGCAAACCGTTTTAAAACCGTCTACGTTTATATAGCGACTTTTATAAAACCTTAAGAGTTGTACAAAGCGCTTTACACTTTACAATTTCTCGTTCACACACACACTCACAGACCAGGCCCTAGCCTGCCATTGGGAGCAACATGGGGTTCAGTGACTTGCCCTGAATGTGGCATGTGGAGACATGTGGGCCAACACCGTGCTTAGTAGACAACCCGCGCGACCAGCTGAGCCACTTCTGCCCCACAGTCTGTGTGGAGGTTGGCTAGGTTTTAGCTCAATTTCAACTCTACTAAACAAAAACTGCACTAAAAGACCTGAAACTAGCTTGAAATGTTCTCAGTGTTTTCATGGGAAACAGGATAACTAACATTGGTGCACATTTCTGATTTGCGGTATGTATCTGCAATGCGCAGACTTGAAACGTGGAACCTGGCACCTTGTTCATGCAATAAAGATCTGTCATTATTGTCATAAGCATCGGAGATTCACGATCTGGTTTTTAATTTTGGGGTGTTTTTTTGGTAGTGATTTGCTCCAGCAGCCCAGCCTCTACTGAGGTCCAAAATAAAACCATATTCCTACTATATTTCTGTACAAACAATAGAAATGCTTTTATTTATAGTGCCGATGCTCCACTCTGCTCAGGCATATCTCTGCTGGCTCTCCAAAAATAATCAGTGAAATATTTATGTGTACACCCATCGTGTGTCTTTTTAGTTTCATTGAATTATCCTTAAATGATCATTTTTCATCATTAAAAGAATATTTTCTTGTAAGATTTTCTGCCTGGGGCAGCTGTGGATCAGGTGGTAGAGTGGACTTTCCACTAATCGTAGGGTTGGCGGTTTGATTCCCGGCCCATGTGAATCCACATGCTGAAGTGTCCTTGGGCAAGACCCTGAACCCCAAGTTGCTCCTGATGGCAAGTTAGTGCCTTGCATGACATCTCTGCTTCCATTGGTGTGCATGTGTGTGTGAGAGAATGGGTGAATGAGAACCAGTGTAGTGTGTTTTGTAGAACTGTCAAGGTTAAATTAACATGCAATATAAGTGCAGACCATTTATCAAGTCATGTGTACGTTATAATGTAATGCTGCTTAAAGGACACCAGAAGTACTCGGAGTGCATCCAGCTTTATAGAAGATTCTACTGGCAGGTCCAGTGACGTTTTCTGATCTTTCCAGAATATAGCAAACCTAAAAACTCGACATTAGATCCACAGGACATCTGGTACAGGAATTGAATAAAGTTATGTAGTTTAAAAAGAAACACAGAAGAAACGAATTAATGAATTAATTTGAAGGTGGTTTAACCTGGTATCAGAGTGCACAGATTGTCATGAAGAGAATCTGTCACAGAGCTCATGAATTTTCAGCTAATGACCACAGCTGTGAGGAACAGTAGATGTTTGCTCCTAAATGCTGTGCTGAACATGCGATTCTACATTATGAACTTTTTATTTTTTAAAAGCATGTTTTGTTTGGCAAAAATGCTGTTATGATTTTGTTTCATAGATATTTTGCTTCATGAATAACGATGCAGGATATGGCTGTATTGACCTCATGTTGTTCGCCCTATCAGAAGATCATGTGTTTGAACCTTGACCATGGCCTGGAGCCAAGGAAGCAAAATTGGCCTAACTCACAGGGTGGTTGGGATTGACTCTCTCCCCCGATCAATCCCAGTGACCCTGGCCAAATGTGTATGCGGAAGAGGGCGGATAGTGCTTTCCTCCAAGTTCCTCCCCTGCTGATAGCTGTCGGCAAGACCAAATTAGTGAGACAATGGGGTCTTCACTTGTAACAATATACTTTTGTTAACCTGGGCTGTCTCTAAATCTGCTTTAGTGAAGATCCATAAAATGGAAAAGACCCAAGATATGGGTTTGCTGTGCAAAAAGACAGCAGACTATATTTGCTATGCAGATCTGGAATAGATTTAGCATGGATGTTGTGCTGCGTTTTGCCCTAATCCCATCCAGTGTACCATTATTGTATGGGGGACTACTTGTATGAATTGTCTGTAGTGTGTGTTGCATGCATATGGGGCCTAATATTTCTATCACTTTTGACAGACTGTCACACACTGGTTCATATATCTCCCAGCACTGGTTCATTCATGCTGACTAGTGACACACAGACTCTCTAATGCCTTCTGCCTGCACATATGTTTGCACTTGACTTGAAAATCAGCAGTTAAGCCTTCAAACTCACTTGTATTTGACTTCTATCTTAACAGGCATGGTGGATATTGCTAGGACAGACTATATATAGTATGCACTCATACTTCCTTGTACTTGTGCACATCATTTCGCCGGCAGTTCCAGCCTGTTGGTGGGCCCACCTTCAGTTTCAATTCCCCACGCCATCTCGACTTTATCAAAAACCTAGTCATGTGAGGGTAAGCAGCAAGGTGCATTTATCATCTGGCACCTGCTAAGCCTGGCTTGGTTC
Source organism: Prietella phreatophila (assembly GCA_025728095.1). Taxonomy (NCBI): domain Eukaryota; kingdom Metazoa; phylum Chordata; class Actinopteri; order Siluriformes; family Ictaluridae; genus Prietella; species Prietella phreatophila. The sequence goes on along the minus strand of JAOUWY010000048.1, from coordinate 14,643,542 downwards.
GATAATGTAATTTGTTAAGTAATAATTGCTGCACCTGGGGAGCATTCTTGCATATTAACATTGTCTTTTGCAAGGTGTTCAATCATTTCGGAATGGAAGTCCAACATGACACCGTCAGCCCATAGCTCAGCCCCATCCTCAGCGTTTATAACAGTGAAATTTAAGAAGCTCCACATTTCACTCGCCTGCAGAGAACATAGCATGTATGCTGCCAAAAACGAGTTACCCCGTGTTAATGAGTGAATAATGTGCAGCTGCTCTTTGCTATAAACTTCTTTTGTTGTTGAGGCTCAGATAAAGTTTGCACAGGTTTAATAGAGCATTGCACTCGCTCTATGCATAGATACTAAGAGGTTCTCGCATTGTGTTCTCCGAGCTCTATGTAAGTTCATCTGTACAGCTGGGGCCTCTTCAACTGGGTCAGTTTTTTCCCCCACATGTTGCTGGTAATTGCTTTCAAATGGGCGTTCATCTGTAGCCTGAATTGAACTCGGAAGCTGGAAAGCTGCACATTGAAATGCTAATGATGAACCTCCTTTCCCACAAAGCCCATCTTTTGTCATCCCTAAGTTGTTTTCCTCTCTTGCACGAGGACTCCGCTCTCTCAGCCATCAGCGGCTTTAAGACTCCCTTAATTACGAGCTTCTTAACTGAAAGTGGAGTCTCATGTTGTCAAAGGCGAATTAAGGATGTGACCGATAAGTCTCGCACCTATTTCAGAGGCCTCATGTGTTCGCTGGTGGCGTTATATCGACTTTGAATGGCTGTCTTTGTTCAACGATTGAATCCAATATGGTGCTATTGAAGTTGATATGAAAGGGGATTTGCACCATGGCCAGTGCCTGAGGAAATAAGTCTTGCCTCTCATCCAGCTCATTAGTGACATGCACGATTATGATTAGTTAAATCGGGTGTGTAAGAACGCACAAAACACCTAACTGTGCTTTGGCTATACTGTATAGCACCGGCGTTACCCACCCCTCACTTTAACTGGTGTTATAATAGTGAGTTAAATGAAGCAATAGGTAGAAGTTGAACAGCCGGTAGACAACCACATATAAATAAAACTGCACATGGCTCTGTTTCTAATGATAATGAGTCTTTATTGGTCACGTCAACCGTGATATCGTGCCCCTGGAGCAGAGAGGGGTTAAGGGCCTTGCTCAAGGGCCCAACAGTGGTAGCGTGGCAGTACTTGGGGCTTGAACCCCCAGCCGTCTGATCAGTAACCCAGAGTCTGGCAGTACTTGGGGCTTGAACCCCCAGCCTTCTGATCAGTAACCCAGAGTCTGGCAGTACTTGGGGCTTGACCCCACAACTTTCCGACCAGTAACCCAGAGCCTTAACCGCCAAGCCACCACTTCTCACAACTGCACCGCACTAGCCAGAGGTGATCAGACTGAATGTGGAGAATAATGCACTGACGGAAAACACAAGCTCGATCCAGGCTCTCTACTTTATAGAAAAACTGAATAAAATGAAGAGATCTTGATATTTTATTTATCGCATACAGAGTAAAAACTCCCCAATGTCCAGTTAAGCACCAAAGAAAAATTGATTATTTAAAAAAAAAGTGTATTATTTGAATATAAAGAAGAATTGCTTGTTGTAGTGCTGTTAGCCATCATGCGGTAAAGCAAATCAAATGAAGACAAAAATAAGCTGTCTAGGAAATGGTTAGGAATAATAATAATTAGGATATTTACAACATTGTGGTTTCTGGTTTTGATTGTTCTCCAGTGATATTTCATTGCAAGTTACATAACTGGTCTAGTACAAGCATTTTCCGTGTTCGATACCTCATTGGTGTAGTAGATATATAGAATGCTGAATACCAAGGTGGATCACAGGGGACGCGACATTCTGCAGCCTTTGCTGTATGCCAGTAATAAATCTTTATCTTGACCACATGTGAGGCATCTGTAGGGATTAGATGTGAGGTGAGCATGGGCCACTCCAATCTTATCTTCTGTTTACGGCTGCACGATGGGACACACTTCTTCAGAAGCAGTGTGAAGCTCTCTCCCTTCGGCCTGAAGACAGTGCTTGTCCTAGATTCATTGTTCCCTCCTCTTACCTTTATCTCTCTCCTTCTCTGCGTTCCCGTCTTCAGCACGCTTGCTTTTCTCATCCTCATTTTCTTTCACTCTCAAAATTCTATTTCACCGTCCCAGCCATGGGATATATTTCTAAACAACGCGACATGATAAAGCCGAGGGGAAACAGTCCCTCGCTAACAGCTCACTTCAGTGTAGTGTGAGACATTTTACTTCCATGGTGCCTATTAAATTTGGCACGGCGCCTAGTACGCCGCTGCATCCTTGTTTTTCTAAATGCTCGAAGAAGGCTGTTTTTGAATGTTCGCTTTGCTCAAAGACAAATCTATATTTGCGATCTCATGCTGATACTGAGATAGTGAAGGAATGGAAAAAAGTGATCCTGAGAAATGCTCACTGCTTTAAAGTGCACCTTTTCTGGTTTTTCAGACAGTACCTTTCGTGTAGGGTGTCATAGAGCTGTTTGTGAATGTTAAAAAGTCTGCAAAGGTTCGAAAATCAAAGTGCAGGACAAATGGACTCATTGACTCGCAAAAGAAGGAACCGATTCTGAACAGCTGAATCGAGTCGTTAGTGATTCGGACTTACTTGCTGTAAGAATCTACGTAGGTTTGTCATAAAAAGCCCCGCCTCTTGGTCTTCATCGACTGCTCGCGAACAGACTGAGCTGAAACTCGTTACGGTAGTGGCCGTTTCCTTTTTGAAACATGTCTGACCGAGGTAGACCAATCACAACACACTGGGACATCTGACCAATCCGAGCAGACTATGCTCTCTAAAAAGAGGAAGTTTAGAACGGATCGTTGAACGAGTCGTTTGCGACACTGGGGAGGAAATTGCAAGTACATTTATTGTATGAGATCTTTAGTAAACATAATAGGTGCGCTTTAAGAACCACGTATTTTAAGCGACATCCAAGCAAACACATGAACAATTTCGTTTGTTTTTTTATCTGATGAGGAGGACATCAGGTAGCAAGATGATGGAGGAAAAATAATTACTGCTGTCCCACAATATCCTGAAACTGTCCTGGGTGTATTCTATAAGCTTTGCTAGCTGTTAGTTATATGAAGTACTATTATCTCTACGCTTCTGAAAATAGGCTGTCCAAACTTTTAGCTGAATGTTACCAATCTGCACGGAGTGTAGATGATCCACGAGGGAAGCTCACCACACAGACAAAAAGGCCGATGTGCATCCTCTTTCTTTCTTTTTTTCCCTTCGTTTTTTAAATATATTAATATTAATCCTTCAGCTCAGAGATTTTGATCACAGTTCTGCTACTGGTGTCGAGTGGAGGAATTTATATCAATCTGAATTTTGTAAACAAATAATCTCATGTTAATATTCATCAATCTGTCAAATATTTCTCCTTTAGCATCCTCAGATGTTGAATCATCATAGCAAACCCTAAATGATTTAAGAATGGCCCACTGGTGACAGCACTGATTTCCTTCTTTCAGTGGACGTTCTGAGTGGAGAATTTGGTTCCAACAGAGACTCACTCATCATACATTTAACGTCCTAAAGCGCACATGGAAGTGGTGGTACACTAGTAGCCCTACATTAATACAGTTTCAACAACTGCGGTGTGATTTATTTCCCCACTTTAGAAATATCTGTCAAAGTAAAAGGCATTTTAAATAAAGGTAAATAAACATAACCTTGTAATATAGAAATATAATATAATATTATAGTGCCATTTTCTTCCGGTTTATTTCAAATACAATCCACAAACTGTTACAAATATAAACTTCAGACAAAAAATGTACACAACTGTTTGTCCAATTATATAAGACTGAAAAGAACCCAATACGCACACACATATTATTCATTGAGGACTCTAGTTTAATTCAGTGCTTTTTGTACATCCATAAATTTAAACTAATATATAAGTTTATATTATATAATAGTGTTTATGCATTACTTTTTATAAACCGTAATGTCGACCTAAATAGTAAACTGAAGAAAGTCATTGACTACGTTTACATGGACAACAATAATCCACCCTTAATCTAATTAAGACCCTACTTTGATGAAGAAACTACCATGTAAACTCCAACCTTAATCTAATTAAGGTCTAATCGAATTAAGGCAGGTGGAGTACTCCTGTTTTAGTAGCATTATGGATGCGCATTACAGACATGTAAACACCTTAATCACATTATTATCTTAATCAGATTAAGGTCAATAATTCGATTATTGTTGTCCATGTAATCGTAGTCATTGTCGGTGATTCGGGGTATTCGGCTAAAGCTAGCGGCGGCGCATTACGCGCGTATGATGTCATGCGCCGTCGACGAGGAAGCAGCTACTTCCGGTTATCAAAAACCCGCTAGTGTTCCTTTTGAGACGATATTACCTTTCTGAACTTCACACACTGGATAGTAGAGTGCACAGCGTAAGTGTAGAGGACTTCATTTGGGACACAACTTTAGTATTTACTCTCCGAAGCGTGCTTTCGGAACAGAAGTAACACAATGAGTAAATGTCCCCCGTGCTGCGCGCAGACCGACTAATCCATAATGAGATTCGTTGACAAAGATTTTCATCATCGATTAGTTGTTGCAACTCTAGTTCAGAAATATACATGTTGCTTTAAAAAAAACCGAAAAACAAAACCTTAATGTCCTCATGCTAGTTTACTGCATGTTTTGTATTCTATACAAAAAAAAATTATTCCTCCCTGTTAGAGTAGATTTATGAGCAAAATGCAGAATTGCCAGCAAAGAATCAAAGTTAAAAATGATGTTGCCTTTGAATGGTTTAGCGTGTGTTTTTTTTTTTTCAGATTCACAACAAAAAAGTTTCATTTCAAGACATTTGTCACTACAATCATGCAAATCACCCATGAGTTAAAAGGGGTCAAAAAAGTCATAGGCTGACACAGACAGGAATGAGAAAACAGTAGAACCTAGGTAATATTGAGAGATGTTCCATTCCATGGACCTTTCCTTTCATCTGCTCCTGCATGGCTTCATGCTCCGTTTGAAGTGGAAAAGGCTCCAATTTCTTTGCTCCCTCCACAATCTTTTCTCCTTGGACCTAAAACTTCTCCGTGGGATTCAGGAAGCAGCTCCTGCAGGTCTCTCAGCTCTAATAGACCCAAGCACTTGGCTGCGCCCCTACTAATGGCCTTGCCATTCCAGTAGTTTCCGAGGGGACTAGTTGAGGAGCATAAAGCTGCTGATGCTCTCAATGGAATTGTTTTTGCTGCTTATAGGGGTGTGCACACACCAATCCTTCCTCAAGTCCACTATTGATTCCTCTGTCTTGTTGACACGTGTGAAATGTTAGGCTGCCATTATCATCTGAAATCAGGCTCACAAGCATTGAGTCATCTGCATATGGTCTCCTGCCCCCTCTTTGGCATCGTTTCCTTGGCCAGGCGGTCCGAACGAGCGGAACTGGTTTGTTGTTGCTAAACAATGGATCAGTGTTGAGAGTAAACTGACTGGACACAAATGCAGCTGGCAGTCGGCGCAAATAAGGCACCAAATATGAAAGATACTGCAGAGAGGGAGCTCGAAGCACAGCAGACGATTCCGACAGCTTTGCGGAAGAAAATGCTTTGTATCGAACCCGACATCTCTCCGTGACCGTTATAAGCAGTCATTCCTGTTGTTGAAACCACCGAGGTGACAGGAAATTTCCCTTTTTCTCTCTGCTCTCTAGCCAAGTGGTTATCATGTTTGGGTTTTTTTTAGGGATTACAGAGAAGGCCATATTTGCAAAGTTTTATAAAATCAATCAAAAAAGGATTTTTTTTGAAAATTTATGGTTCAACCATTGTATACGTTTTTTTTCCCCACACTGGGTTTCTGTAGGTACAAGCATTCTGTACTGGTAACACAAGTTAGCATTTGTACACTTCTACACAAACTTCTTATTTGTTACATCTATTCAAGCACATTTGGATGATGTTGCTAGTTCAGACTATGTGTGGGGCCTTTGATGAGATTTTTGTTAAGAGTGTTTTTCTGAATACGATGAATTTAAATCAGTCTAACTATTCATTCTCTTTGAAGTCAGCAAATTTTGGAATTGTGTACAGCAGCTGTTTTGAAAGCCAAGTGCATATTTAAAATGTTTTTTTTTCTTCTTCTTTGTTTGTAATCTCCTTTAATGATATACAGATTTTGACATCTGTACCAAAAAAAAAAACCCACCCACTTTTCTTTTTTTTCCTTTCTTTTTTTTATATTTATTCCGGCACGAAGCATCCGACTGAGAAAACATTTTCAGCATTCTAATATTTATTGTGGCACATCACGACACAGATCTGCATGTCTAAACGCAACACGTTCTGAGAAGTCCAAATAATTTGAGCAGGGATTAATTACCTGCCATGAAATAACGGTCATAAAATCTCATGTATATCGCACTATGCATACGTAAGGTTCTGTACAACAAAATTCAGTTTAGACAATGTTTGAGTACACTGCAGGGACCGGTGGACTGGATGCATCAAGTCTAAACAGAGCAAAAAAATATTTGAACTCTTTAACTGTTTAACTATGCTCTGCCCATCTTCCAACTGGACGAATACTTTATTTTCTCTCACTGCACTGAAATGTTTGAATTGTTCCCCCTTTAATTCCCATAGTACTTATGGGCGGTTGTGGTGCAGGTGGTAGAGCGGGTTGTGCACTAATCGTAGGGTTGGGGGTTCGATTCCCGTGCCGGGTGACTCCACATGCCGAAGTGTCCTTGGGCAAGACACTG
>JAOUWY010000048.1:14502852-14513270 GCA_025728095.1 Prietella phreatophila | reverse complement strand
GGGGGGGTGGTGGGGGGTTTGGGGGTGTGGGAGGAGGATAGTATACGCTGCACCTTGCCTTGGAATAGAAAGCTGAGATCAGCGGTTACTGAAAAGAGAGAAATGAAAGAAGACTTCTGGTGCTTTGTTGAGTCTGCGAGTTCCACAGATGTGCGTTTATACACCGTTCCAGTGCACTGAGTAGCTTTTACAAAGCATGAAAATACTGGTAGAAACAACATACTGTAAAAGAATCAATCAAGCTCGATTGCAGGCTTGAACTCAGATCGAGTGCAACAGCTTTCCCAATGCAAAAGAGACTAATCAAAGCTACGCCCAAGAGTGATTTGACAGTAGCCTTTTGAAGGCACATGGATGATGTCAGGGATATAAACTAACTGTGAACAGACTAGTCTTATTGTAAAGGAAAGAATAAGGAGCAAAACCTTGACAAGACACCGGTCTCTTTGTGTTCGGAACACCAGTGTAGATCATGCTCAGGGGTAGGATGGGGGTTTGGATCAGTTCTGTTACCCTGCCTTCTTCCTCTGCTAGTATGCCACTAGGGACGGAGGACTGGTGTATGTTGAGAGTACCATGTCATTCGGCAGGTGCTGTGGCCTGACATCACGCCCCACTATTGTCCTCCCCTGCTAATCCTCCTTTTGAGAGCGATTAGCGATACTCTGGTAACTCCGCTCAGGGGAACTGCACAAGAGAAGCATGGGCAGCCAAAGGACAATGGCCTGCCGCAAGCCACACTGTTTAATTTCATTACGCCACACATGCTGGATGGACGGAAAGGGGCCCAAGCAGCTGGGTTTCACGCTCTAATGTGCCTCCAACAAATAATCTGATTAGAGAGGTCTTCTGTCTGACTCGAACACTGCATATTGTGCAGTCCTGGGTTTGACAGATCATACATATTTTTGTGACAAGGGGGAAATGAAGTCTTACCCTTCAGCTACAGTCGGCCAATGGGATCAGGTGAAACGATTAATTACATCGCTTGCGGTTCGGATCCTGTTTTCCAAATGAGTTGCCTGTAGATTATATTTTTAAAAAAAACATATGCTGAATACTAATTTATTAAATATCATACACAGGAAATGCCAAAGCACAGCGTTAGCACTCTTTAGGCACTCGGATCAGCTTTTTGTACGCATACCGCTATAAAATATTTCTGAATACGTCACAGCTGGCGATGTTTAAACACCGAGGTTTCCCAGCTTCCCGATATTTGCATCTAAGAGTAAATAACATTTCCCCGAATATTGCCTTCCGTGATTATTCAAAAGTAACTCAAATAAATCACTCATTCATGTATGTATACCGTCTGCCATGCGCTGATAAAACACTAATTGTTTTCTGTTTATGTGGTGCTTTGTGGATTATGCCATTTCAGTTGGGAGCAATTTAGACCATTTTGCTTGTATGTGACAATGACTGATGACAGCAATGAGTCTTCATGGAATACTTCACACAGTAGATACATTTGACCCCATGAGCACAGTCTGTATTTTTCGTTTATTTCAGTCGACATGGTGAGAGTGGAACTTATTTTGATACATCTCACTCAAGATCATTACAGGTATCAGCTAGACAGTTTTTTGTTTGTTTGTTTGTTTTTTTTGTTTTTTGCTGGGGGGGGGGTTAAATTCTGGTCACAGTTATTATTTTTGTTTGTACCTGCCTACCTGCAATACTTCCAAACGAATTTAGTTGGTTCTGTTTCCCCAAATGTCTACAAATTAGTCTAATTTAAACCACCGCCACCTTGCCCAGGCAGTCACTAAGGATGAATTAATGAACGTTGGAAATGCATGCTAGTCTGTTTGTCGAGGCCCCCTAGCCGCCAGCGTCTACATTCTGACTGTTGTGCCAAAATAGCTTTTGCATAAAGAGAAGAATGACGATAGAAACAAAAGCTGCATGTCACTGGAACTTGGACGTAACATGGGTGTAAAATTTGGGACATGACATGACCGTCAAATGGAATAATCGTGTTCCAACAAGACAACTCCAGCGGACGGATAGAAACGGCAGTTCTATCGTAGTGTCTTTATTTTGTTTAGTGAAAGTGAACATTTCTAAACCATTCATGTCTGTCCTTTCATTTAAGCGAGTAGTGGCTGGTGTGCAGTGCGCAAAATTTGGGTAAAGTAAGAATTCGGTTGAATTAGTTAAAGAAACAGGAAACTGCCTGATTTTGAACAGGTTCTAACGAACATGGATTTTGTTTTGCTTCACAAGTGACAGCTCATTCACTCCCAGCTGCAAGTAAAAACCTCTTTCTCACGCGGCTTTTCTCTTCCTTGTCTTGATGCAGACGTCTAATCTCAACCAAATGCCTTGTGAATCTTTCTGGCAGGGTTTCCTAAAAAAATAAAATAGAATTAAATAACCATTCACCCCCTATTCATATCTGTTTTTGTATTTGTTTACGGAACAGGTTATCTGTTCATTTGAAATAATGTATTTGTATTCAGGTTACATCACTGGTCAGGATGTCAGCTGGCACTTAATATGATTATGGAGCCATGATTTGATTTCTTGTTAGAATTGGCAGGTGTCACTGCAGGTTTATTAAGCCATGAATGACGGCTGGTCACAGTCTTCACTCGTCCCGTTGCGCAATTAGCGCTCCTAATGGCCTGCGAATTAATGGAGTCGTCAGAAAGAGAGAGAGCTTTGACATGCTACTGAAATGCTAATAATGTTCCTTCCGTTTTAAGGTTCCCAGATCGAAATGTATATTAGTTGTCAGGCCAAATTTGTTTGCGGCCTCAAAAAGGAAGTAGTGGAGAATGTGGGCTCTAAATGTTGTCCAATGCACTATGGGTAACTAATAATAAGGCTTTCTCTTCCCCGTGGTCTGTTTTGGTGCGTTGAAATCTAAATGTAAAATAGTTTGAAATGGAATGTCCTGTAGGTTTGATTTTCAGGAAGTATATGAATATGAATGACACGGCCATTGCTTGTTTGAAGATGAGCTGTTTTCAGTGCTGTGGATGTGGATTCATATGCACTGGAGTTGTTTCTGTTTTTTTTCCTTCTTCTTCTGCTTCTTTTATATATATATATATATATATATATATATATATATATGATGAAATGATGAGAAAGGAAAAGAAGGCAATTTGGTAATAAATTATGGCTGAAAGAAAGCATGAAGGAAAGAAAGATTGAAATATGATATACGATGCAGGTGGGAAAGAATGATGGTAAGGAAGACTGAAGTTTAAAAGTTAATTAAAAAAGAGGGAAAAAAAATTTAAATGAAATTTGGATGGACTACATCTGGATGGATGAATAGATTATGGATGGATAGATGAAATTTGGATGGTCTATGGTTGATGGAGGGATAGATGAAATTTGGATGGTGTATGGCTGATGGATGAATAGATTATGGCTGGACTATGGATGGATGGATGGATGAATAGATTATGGATGGATTATGAATGGATGGATGGATGAAATATGGATGGATGAAAAGATTATGGATGGATTATTAATGGATGGATGGATGAAATATGGATGGATGAAATTTGGATGGACTATGGCTGATGGATGAATAGATTATGGATGGACTATGGATGTATGGATGGATGAAATATGGATGGATGAATAGATTATGGATGGATTATGGATGGATGGATGAAATATGGATGGATGGATGGATGAATAGATTATGGATGGATTATGGATGGATGGATTGATGAAATATGGATGGATGAATAGATTATGGATGGATTATGAATGGATGCATGAAATATGGATGGATGGATAGATGGATGGATGGATGAAATATGGATGGATGAATAGATTATGGATGGGTTATGAATGGATGGATGGATGGATGAATGGATGAATATATTATGGATGGATTATGAATGGATGGATGGATGAAATATGGATGATGAATAGATTAAGGATGGACTATGGAAGGATAGATGAAATCTGGATGGACTAAAGCTGGACGGATGAATAGATTATGGATAGACTACAGCTGGATGGATGAATAGATTATGGATGGACTAAAGCTGGATGGATGAATAGATTATGAATGGACTATGGGTGGATTATGGATGGATGATGGATAGAGTATGAATACAGTGGAAGAAAGAGTGAGAGCATTTAGTTTGTAATATGAACAAAAGAGCAAAGAAAAAAGCTTGGGAAAAAAGAGCAAAAAGTTGAAAGGAAAAGAGAAAGAGAATTTGAGTGAGTGTGAGGATGGAGTACTGCATCTCCAGCAGAAGCTCCTTCACCCAGGCAGCCAGATGGAGGTCTACAATCGGGGCTTGAGCTCTCCTTCGTTACTTAATGAAGCGCTGCCTGTCAGCAGGTTCTCCTTGCCTCCTGAGGGAGAATTCAGAGTCCTGCTTTACAATAACCAGACACAGCGTCCTCCTGCTCCAGCAGGTGAGCACGGCATGCTGGGTAACTCAAATTCCACTGCCCATCTCTGTTGATGAAAAAGCACATTTGCTCCTGAGCCATTATAGTGTGTGATCATGTGTGACTGGGCAGTCCACCGCGAAACGCTGACCTCTTCTAGAATTTCATACACGATATACAGAATTTTATCTTTATATAGTCGAGTAGTAAAATTTTATATAGGCCTGACCTGAAAGAAAGAAAGAATGAATGAAAGAAGGTAAGATAAGAAGCAAAGGGCAGAATAATGAAAGAAGGGTAAGGAACATTTAAAGGAAGGAACAATTATTATAAGGATGACTGTGGGACAGAATGAAAGGAGAGATTAAATAAGTATAAACAGAAAGGAAAGAAAAAATAAAGAAAGGAAGTTAAGAAGTCATTAAAAAGTTACGAAATGGGAGACAGAAAGAACACAGGAAATAGGCGAGGAAAAGTGAAAGAAAGAGATAGTACATAAGAAAGAAAAAAAACTAAAGAAGGAAAAACTAAATAAAGGAAAGGAAAAAATAGGAAGAAAGGAATACATAAGAAAAAGAATAAGCAAGAGAGTGACAATAAAGATAAATAAATGTGAGAAAGAAGGGAATAAGGACGAAAAGAGAATGAAGATGAAGTAATTCTAAAGGCAAGGTGGAACAGAAGATAAAAGTAAGAAAGGATGATATACTGTAACAAACGCAAGAAGGAGGACCAGAACATGTAGATGTGAGAAAAAGGAAAAAGACAAGAAAAGCAAGAAGACAAAGAACCTTGGAAAGAAAGAAAAGAGGAAAGAAAGCTACAGAAGGTTAAGAAAGACTTAAGAATTAAGATAAATGTTGTAGTAAAAAAGAAAGAAATATGAGAAAGAAGGTGAGTAGAAAGAAAGATGTGCTATGTCATATGTAGTACAATATTTTATGTCTTCATAAATGAGTACATTTCAAGCATTTGATTTTCCCCAACTATTTTTTCCTTGCCTGGTCCGTTGGATTTCTGTTTTGTCCTTTGTATGACCCTCTTTTTCTTTATGTCCTGATGGATCTCAGGTAGCAGCTCAGAGACTAATGGATACTTCAATTAAATATCACAAAAATAACCTTTAAAAGAAGGTCTTATTTATGGTCTTCTTTAGCTATGAGACGGACGCCTGTTTTCCCAGATTTCCTTGTTTCAACGTGAATGCTTGGCTGCGACTGCACAGCTCATGTCGGGGCCATGGATTATCTTGATTCCTCATCTCCCAACAGGAGCCTTCACAAAGACTCCATTACCCAGCTGCCACCCTGAGGAGGCTCGCAGGAGGCATCAGGCAGAGCAGCAGGTTCCGCACAGATCAGCCCTGCTGATAACATGACCTTCATGGCTTTTGGGAGAGATTAGCTATGTATCTTCCACCTTATTACTTGTGCTGACAGTGAGGAGAGCAGAGGGTGAGTGTAGTGGGAGGACGCAGACATCTACCACACTTGAAGCTGAAATCAAAATGGATGGTTCAGAACTTTCTGTCCCCTTAGTGTTATGGACACCAATAAGACACTATTCGGTAGCATTTGTGAAGAATGAGCTTGTACTAGTCTTGTGTTCCATTAAATTTCGGAGTGGGTCTTGCTCTAAAGCATCAAACATGGTTTGGTGATGTGTTTGTGGGTTCCTGCACAATGTCCATCTTTCTAGCCGTCTCTTGACTGAGGAGAAAAGACGTCTATTTGTTTTAACGAGGATGGAATCTGTGCGAGTTTACAGTTACGTGACGGGTACTTTTCAGAGCTGTGTTTTACCAACTCGAGGCTGTTCAATGCCATAACATCTTCCTGTGTCAGAATGATCAAGAACACAATTCTATCTTCATACATGGTCAAGGTTTCTCCAGCAGTAAGAATAAAGTCACATAATTGGATCTACTTCTCAGACAGGTCACACGGTCAAACGTAACTCGAACTCACACCGAAAACATACAGAATCTCATCATATATGATACTGTTTTCATTAAAGCGGACAAGTGTGGGTGAAGGAGGCAGTGACAAATCCTCCACAGGCAAAGAAATGCTCTTGTTAACTTAACTTCTGTCCATATTTAGCCAGTTCACTAAGCTTTGATCTTGGTGGGGTGTAGCATATCTCAAACTCTACTGGCTGGGGCAAGAACGAATGTCTTCATCTGAGTATACCATCAACTGTCCAGGTTTTTTCCCCCTAAAATGTCTCCTCAATTCCCACCCATTAACAGCTACCAGCTGGGGAAATGTGTTTTCTCTGGGCCATGTGAAGACCACCAAGCTTATCTTTTTGAACTGCTGCATCACAGAGCAGCATAGCACACTGAAAGGAAAGTGCTTTCTACCCTCTTCCATATACATGAGCTGACAGACAGCCACGATTGGCTAATGTCACTCTGATTGACAGGGGAGAGAGAGTTTGACATTCCTCCCACCCAGAGAGCAAGGGAACCCAGTCAATTTCCCACTTATCTGTCCATTCCTACTCTGTCCGACATGTTCTATAATCAGGTCATTTGCAATAGTTTTTCTTTTTTTTAAAAAATTTAATTTCTGAAAACTAGTCATAGCACAAACCAGTGTTTTGGTTGTGATGTCATTGAAGGCCATCTCGAAGCACCTTCGTAGCTGTTCAAGCACTACTTTTTAAAGGTCTCAACACAGTTCCTGTGGAGACAAGGTTCCTCTGGATTCCAGGAGTAAAATGATAACAAAAAAAACCAAAAACGATTTGCCCACTGCTTGCTGCGCATGGCGAACTCAGTGCTTGAACACGCTAATTGACCAAGCCTGTGATTGGTCATAGAGTACATATGAGCCAGGTTTAAAGCTGATTCATTTCCAAATGGATGCCTTTGAGAAGCAGCAATGATCCTTTGTTGTTGGACGCGTTGGTGGAAATGATATTAATGGATGTCCTAAATTAGTTTAGCTTCTAGGTTTGTATGACAGTCACATCGATCAGACATGGAATGTAGCAGGGAACCAACACGAAACCGTGCGTTGGAAATGGTCAATGGTAAAAGGTAAATTATTTAAGCTTCTTTTTTTTTTTTTTTTTTAAGTCCACGGCCTTAGAACAGATTAAAAAGGCTGAGGGCAGGCCAAAAAAAAAATCTGCCCGTAAAGTAAAGAATATATTGGATTCATAAGAATGGCTACCAGTCATTATTTGCTTATTTTATTTATGTATTTATTTTTAGGTTTCATAGGCACTGATTATGTCCAGATGGCTCCACTTCAGTGACCTCAGATATGCCACAGCAGACAAACATTTTTGATTTCTACACGTTCAAACCAGATTGCACAGACAAACTGAGTGTGAAAAGAGTGAGCTGCGGCGAGATGAGCCTAAATTCATACCTTATTAGACTTAGACTCACACACCAATGGTAGCAGAGCTGCCATGCAAGGCGCTAACTTGCCATCAGGGGCAACTCGGAGTAAACAAACAGAAGGCAAATACAAATAAGCAGGTCTGCTGGCGTAATTGAACCGAACTAAGTATATATAGTACATGATTTGCTGTATATCAGGCGTGTATGCGTCAACAGCCATCTGCGATTTTCCAATTGTGCAATGTCACCAGAGGTGATGAGCAAAAGGCTGAGCGCAACAACGGTTACTCGATGCGGAGTCTACAAATGTCTGTTTTCAACTTTACGTGATGTACGTTTTTACCAGTGATGGCAATCATGCCAGACAACACATGCCATTCTTTTCCTGATTACTTCAGTCATCGTTGGAGGAGACAGAGTGGGTGTTCCTGTTAATTTCATCAGTGAAGCTTGTCCCACTCAATTCCTTGCATACTCAATAAGAAATCAGTTCCAGATGAAAAATGACCAAAAAAAAGACAATTAGGTAACACTGTCTGTCTCTGTGTGTGTGTGTGTGTGTGTGTGTGTGTGTGTGTGTGTGTGTGTGTGTGTGAGGGAGAGAGAGAGAGAGACCTTTTTTTCCCTTCATGTACCACATACACCACATACTTCATACACCCACCTCAGAATAGAAGTCGTCACAGGAGGGAGCATGAGTACCAAATTTAGTAATGAGGGCTAATTTCTGGAAAATTGACATAATTAAAATGAACTTTGTTCATAGGGTCCAAGCTATAATGGATGTTTAATGGGACACCCTAGCTAAAACGAGAGGAGCCCATAGAGCAAGATTTCCAGCTTAGGTACCATGCATCAGTTTGGAAGTGTATTTGTTATGGACATCCATTTTTAAGGACTAGAAGCCCATTTTTGGTTGGCTATTTGTAGCTAGTTTGTTCCAAGCTTTTTGCTAGCTACCTCACTATTTCACATGGAAAGGAGGAAACTGAATAGCTGCCTGGAAATGTAGGCTATAATTTGACTGACTTTATTCCAATCTGCATGACAGTGGACGGTATGACTTGTTTCAGTGAGAGATAATGTTCGGATCTGATTCTACCGAAGAAAAGAGCAAGGAAAAGCAAAAGGAGAATGCATTTTGATGTTATTACAGTTAGGGCCTAGTCCATATTCACATGGGTAAGTTTGATTATTTAAAAAAAAATAAAACGTTATATCTTGTTGTTGTTCCTTTTGTCCTTGCACATTAAAATGATAGACTGACCACTGAAAATTTTTTAAAAGCTTTTTAAATCCGCTCTTCAAATGGAATACATCTGAAAACACTGTGTGTGTGTATGTGTGTGTGTGTGTGTGTGTTCGGGTTTTCAAAAACGAATGAAAATGCCAGAAATGACCTAAAGGTCATGGGTCAGACTCAGACGTGCACAGGCACGTGTACACCCAGCATGCCTTTTTCTCTCTTTGTCACGTTTCATTGTGGATGGGGAGCCTTAATAGTATTTTCAAATTTTCCTGTGATAGTGAGGACCAAACAGAAAGCCAATAATAAGAAGAAGAAGAGAAACGATGCATGTACCTAGATACATTTTTCTTGAGAATGACAGGGCAAGGCACTGAGTTCCATTTTTATTTTTGTGAAACTTGAAATAGAAAAAAAAAAGTCCAACAACATTATCTGCTGCTTTCACACATGGTTTTCCACACCCTGATTTTCTGGAAGCAAACCACAGACTACTGACAGTTTGATGATTTTTTCCTGATCAAAGACATTTTATTTAAAGCTGCAGCTGAGAAAAACACTCAACTGTGCTCGACTGTGACGTCACTGCTGGGTTAAGTGCATAGACCCTATTACTTCACCCCAATTCTCTCTATGCATATTACTGATTTAGTGAGGTCCTTGAATTAACTACCTCATGTGAGGTCATTAGTGTAAATAGCACATATCATCTGCGTATCTAGAATGTATGATGTCTGTGGTGTAACGAAGCGGGTGATGTTCTTGGTATATCTAGGACATATGAGTTCCTTGGCATAACTGCGAACTGCATGGTGTCTTTGGTGTATCTAGGATGTTTGAGGTCATTGGTGTCACTAGAAGGTATGAGGCCATTGTTGATTCTAGCATATATGAGGTGATTTGTGTCACTAGCAGGTACGTGGTCCTTGGTGTGACTATCACATCTGATGTCTTGGTGTATCTAGGATGTATGAGGTCATTGGTGTCTTTAGCACAAATGAGATCCTTGGTGTAAATACGCATGATGTCCTTTGTGTATCTAGGACATGAATACTTTGGTGCACCTAGAATGTATGAGGTCATTGGATTGGCTACCATATGAGAAATCAATGTTGTTGGATCTAGCATGTATGACGTCCGTGTTGAATTGACTAACGTGTTGAATTTGGTGTATCGAGGTACAAGTCCATTGGTGTCACTAGGTATGAGGTCGTTGGCATGACTACCACATATGATGATGTCCTTGGTGTATCTAAGACGTATGAGGTCATTGAAGTTATTATCACATACAAAGTAAATTGGTGTTACTGCCACATAGAATGTCCTTGGTATATCTAGGGCATAGGAGGCCATTGGCGTTACTGCCACCTATGAGGTCACATACTAGAATGAGGTAATTGGTGTCACTAGCACGCGAGATCCCTGTTGTAACTA
>JAOUWY010000048.1:14347280-14360174 GCA_025728095.1 Prietella phreatophila | reverse complement strand
TATGTGATTGTGCCCTGCGATGGACTGGCACCTGTCCGGGGTGTACCCCGCCTTGTGCCCGATGTCTCCTGGGATAGGCTCCAGGTTCCCAGCGACCCTGAACAAGGAATAAGCGGTTGAAGATGGATGGATGGATGGATATCCCCCATTGCATGTGTTTGGCTTACTGTCATCAAGAATGCCAATAATTCTTGAGCTGACTGTATTCCACCTGATGTGAATCAAATTAAATGATTCAGAGCAGAACATGTTTGCACACCCCATCTGTTAAAACACCTGTAATTCTTTTTAAAACCCAACACTTGTGTAAAGAAAAAAAGAAAACCACGGCTATGTTTTTACAGACAAGGAGCTTGAGTCTGAGATTAAGACAAATGTGCTCCACATGCTCTTTCTTTTTCAAAAGGCATCATGCATCTGTCGGTAATAGCACAATGGTTTATATATTAATAATGTCACTTCTGTTGAATCTTCTGTATGTAAACAATTGCTGTTGTTCTGCATGATTGATTTTCATTCAGTTTCTCCAGTACAGTCTCATACCTTTTTACATTCTGTTAGTATTAAAATGGCAATGGTGTTAAATGTGCTTATAAGTATTACAAAAAGGATAAAGTTACACTGCTAACTTAAATATCAGGCTAATTAAACAATTCAGACACGGTACTCTATTCGCTTCCACTGCTCATCTATATTAGCAAATATTTACTTTGCTAATGCAAAGCTAAAACATGAAGATAGAATAGAAAGAGTCCTTTTCACCATCTTATTAGCTTCTGGCTGGGTTCTTAGCAGCGATATAGTGGGTAGCATTGCTACCTCACAGCTCTATTGTCCAAAGTTCGATCCTGAGTTCGGGTGACTCTCCGTGTGGAGTTTCAGATGTTCACCATGCGTTCATGTGGGATTTCTCAGTGTTTTCTGGTTTCTTTCCACCTCTCGGAAAGGTGTGTTAGAGACAGTAAATACACGTGAAAGGTAAGATGACAGATGGACATTTCATAGAGTATGTCTCAATACTTAAAAATAATAATAATAATAATAAAAAATTTTCATGACAGTTGACGAATGGTAATTGAAGGTTCTTCTCGCTTTTCTCCTTCATGTTAAGACAAAGCAGTACACTTCATAAAAACTTTAATGGCACGTCATGTTCACAAGTTTTACATTTTACAGATGGTGTTTTACGCATTGGATGATAATCTACTACATAGCAATCAAATAAAATGCTATTTATTGGTGCTTGTTAAAAAATCTTATAAATGCCACATAAGTGGAGGCGTAGCAGTGGGTTGAGTTGACCGAGCGTGATGCTTATACAGTCGGCCTACATATGGGGTGTTTTTGTGACCGTAGTCATCTGTTATAGTTTTCTGGAAGCTTCTGTTGTTTGATCTGCAAAAGCTGGATCCACGCTCCATATTTCTGGCTTTTGGATGAGACCATATGTTTCTGCACCTGGACAGCTCTTTTTTTTTTTTTTTTTTTTATAAAACCCTGCACAATTTACTGGGGCAAATAGAAAAATCACAATGTTCAAATCCAGAAGCATGTACAGCATTATCAACGGCACTGAATTATCACACCTGATCACTTCCTTGCTTGGATATCGCCATAACATACAACCTGGCATAACCCTCTTCAATCAATCAACATTACTTTCTATATAGGGTGGAGAGCACGGTATGCTGTCAAGTGGGCACGATATCTAATACTTCCAATACTAAAGAATCAGAAGGTGTATATTAATTTTCTATAACAGCAGGTCCAGCTGTAACGTAAATGACAGCTTTATATGACAGTTTTTCTCGATTTCTTATAACCAGGCTTTTGAATGAAAAATTTCAAAACCATAACTCCATTTACCAAAAATCATACCCATTTCCCTAAACTATAAACACTATTCCACTGTTTTGACACATGAGACAGCTTTGTTGAACTGCCACTGCAATACTATACACACAAATCCCTTCAATTTCTCATTGCCTACACCATGTGGTCATTTAGTATTCAATATCTTCACTCAAGTCAGCACAGCTTTAGCTCAATTAGCACACAGTTACCCAGGTGGAAACACTAAGAGTCAAAATTGATCAATTAATAGATAGATAAAAGGGCCACAGTCAGTTCATTCAGGTTTTTTGAACAATAGCTCCAAAGAGACATGAAGGAAGAGGCTGAGGACACTGGAGGGGAGGAGGAGGAAGAGCAGTAGGGAGCTGAGAAAGAGGTGAAGGAAGAGGAGAAGGAGGAGATGGATTAGGAGGAGTAGGAAGAGGAGAAGGAGGTAGAGGAGGAAGAGGCGAAGGAGGTAGAGGAGGAAGAGGAGAAGGAGGTAGAGGAGGAAGAGGAGAAAGAGGAAGAGGGCAAGGACAAGGAGCCAAACAGTCACATATGAAATTCATGCCAGTCTAGTTGGAGAGATCCTTGCACATGGTATGACTATGAGGGAGGTTGGGCAACAAGTACAACCAAACTTGAGTTGCTTCACCATTGCCTCAATCATAAGAAACTTCAGGAAGGAAACATCTTTTGAGTGCTGTACCCTGTGCTATTACAACACATACATGTACTGTATTACTGTAATAAAAAGAAATGCATCAAGTTTCCTCATGTACAGTCTGAGTTTCTGTATGCTTCCATTTAAAAAAAAAATTGAGGTGTCACAGTAATCACTACTTCTATTTTTATAGGACACCGAGACGACCAACTGGTGGAGGAAGGCTAAGGCTTGTGTCGGAGCAAGAGCGGGAGCTGGTAAATATGGTCATTGCCAACAGTGTCATCGGCCTGCAAGAGATTCAAAGGAGAGTGATTGAAGACAAACACCATTTTCAAGGAATAAATGCCATCAGCCTCTCCACAGTTGATCGCATCCTCCAAGCACAGGTTCCAGATTGAACAAGCCTACCGCATCCCTTTCAAATGAAACTCGGACAGAGTGAAAGACTAATGTCTGGAATATGTTCAAGTATGAGTTTTTATATCCTATGAAGTATTGTGTACAGTGACAGTATAGCAGTAAGCAGTTTATACTGTAGCCCAAAGTACATATCTGCCATTTGTGCCCTGTTGAACTGTGTTTCAGTGTAGTCATTTACTCTACTGTGTTTCATGTGTTTTGCAGAGATACTTGACCAAAAGAAGGATGAAGGGGGAAGAGCATAATTGGCCATCGGGCTATTCATGCCCCTGGCCAGCGAGGAGGGAACATCACCATATACAAAACAATCAGCCAAGAGGGTTACTCCATTGCCATGCCATTCTTGGACCCTATAACACTATGTTCCTCCTTGGTTTCCTTGATTGTCTAAGAGAGCATGTGTTCCAGCTTGACCAGAGGGAGGCAGCACACCCAGAGCAGTCTTTCCCCATTGTTGTTTGTGATAATGTCAGCTTCCATCACGTTGCTCTGGTTCCTGACTGGTTTACCAATAACCCGAGGTTTTCTAACATCTTTCTGCCTGCATACTCTCCCATTCTAAAACCCGATAGAGGAGTTGGGTTTTGTTTTTTTTTGGCATGGTGGTGGAAAGTGTATGACTGACAATCTCACATCCATGTTCATCTTCTCCAGGCCATGGAAGAAGCCTGCCTAGACATTTCAGTGGATGCATGCCAGGGGTGGATCAGGCACGCAAGAGGATTTTACCCTTACTGCCCGGCTAGGGCCAATATAGCCTGTGATGAGCTTCTCTGGCCTGTACCAGACCAATGCTGGGATGCTGGGGAGAATAATTTTTAGTTGTTTGGTGTACAGTACATTAAGGAATAAAAAATGTATATGTACAAATGTACTTTTGTCATGTTAATCATTTGAAAAGGTTTTTGAGGGGGAGAACCACAAGCAACATTACTTATTACTAGTTTTTGTAATGATTTGTGGTATGTGCTGAAAACATACAGCAGTGTGGCAATGCACAATGCAATATGACATTGTCACAAGTGCACAGCCTCGTTCAAACAATTGTCTAAAAAATAAGATAGGAATTTATTATAAATACAAAATGTGTCCATGAGACTTCATTCTTTCATTCAGTATGAGGTTTATTCCATTGTAAACTTCATCTGACATCTTTCCAAGCTCTGTGAAGATTTGCAGTGTTGACAACTTTGACAGTTCTGTAGCAAAGCCATGTGTTGTTCTGCTGTAAACTGTTCTAACAGACACTCAGCAGGGAATTCTTTGCAGTTTTTTCTGGAATGCGGCTCATTTTGATGCCTAAGCTAGCACATTTACTAGCTACCTAGCTACTAGATAACAAACCCCTTGAAAGGAAGATGAAATATTTGCCCACTAGCTAGATATCACAATATGAATTTAGTTTCTATATTAAACTGTTTGGATTTTATACCTTTTGAAACATATTCAACCAAGAGAATATGCAGAGCATAAAAGAGCGCACTTCAAAACCATTCAGATGGGTAACTTGCAGGAGGCAGAACTAGATGAAAATCATGGAGATCAGAGATTTTTTTCTCAGAAAATGTGTTGTATTGAGTTGAAATGTTGACTGCTGTTTTTCAGTTGGTCCATTACATTACTCATCCTTTAAATGACTTTGATTGCATGATGGATTAGCTAGCTAGAAAATGGCAACACATTCAGTCATAGCTCAAAAATGTTTTCCAGACCGCGCTTAAATCAATACACTTGCACAAATTTAGTAACCAACATCCATCCATCCATCCATCTTCTACCGCTTACTCCTTGTTCATGGTTGCAGGGGAACCTGGAGCCTATCCCAGTGAGCATCGGGCACAAGGCAGGGTAAGTAACCAACGTTTCACATATTAATTAATTACACTGGCTCCACTTTTCATCTAATCTGCAAACTTGATCAAGATGGCGACTTTCAATTCAACCACATTTAGGCTTCAAAACTGAACAATGGGAATCAATGGCACCGTGCAACAAAACAAATGAATTTAATTTAATTTGAACCACTGCCTTTATATTACAGTTGGACATGTAATATTTAGACCAGCTGAAACACCTGATAAGTGTTTTAGGTTGTTTGAATGAACAGTTGTACCTACATCTTGTTGAGCCTCCCAGTAAAAAAAAAAAAAAGACTTAAAGTAATTTTCTTAAACCAGTACTCAGCCTGACAAAAGCCAGAGAGGCCAGCTCTTTCTGGCAGATCAACCCTGTGTGGAGTTTTTTAAATTTTTTTTATTGTTATCTTGCCTAGAGAAAGAAGAGCGAGAATCATTTAAAAGAAAAAAATCAAAGCATGAATCAAAAGCGGGTGGGATTTCTTTGGCTGGCTGTGTATTATTTTCTCATATGCTGGGAATGGAATGGCTTGTCCAGGCCATTTGATCATGTGGGCAGAAAGCTTTTCACAGGCCTTTCATGCTGAGCAAATGTTTATTTCTTCCTTATACCTCATTTAGATGCATCGAAAATACCAAGTCATGAATAGTGTGATGCTGATTTGCTCTTGGAATAAAAGTGAAGCCATTTATGCAGATATATAGGCATGGAGTATGTGGATGGCAGAGGTGGATGCATTCTCTAAATATGAAACAAAAATAAATGACTAAGTTGGAGTTGGAAGTTTGGCATTTAGAAACCATCTGTTCCAAATTTGGAGGCAAGACCTAACGATTTACCATCTCATTGAATCCATTTATTATCTATGAAAGGCAACAGTTCATAACAAAATAAATAAAATAAAATATCAAACAAGTTCTAGTGGCCTCTCTGTTGTTTATTCATTTTACCATTAAAAATATAAAATATATTAAAAATGGCAAAAATGTCCTCTAATCGGGTTGCAGCTTCATATTTTTGTACACACTTGTCAACTACTTAAAGGGATTTTTATTATTTAATCCTTTTGTGAAAAATACACTCAATCATTATAAATCATTATAAATATGCTTATAATTATTTGCAAATTGGTAATGATTCCTAGTAACTTAATAGCAATAATCCCTCATAAAGCTCTAATAGTTCATACGTCCTTAGTAACTTAAAATCTGAATCGTACTCTGAATCATGATCAAGAGTCACGATTCATTACAATTCCATGTGATGCACTTTATAATTAATAATGATTCGTACATCATTATTAAGCAAGTGTTATATTCATCACCAATTATAAAAACATTAGCAGCATTTAAAATGTCCACATTAAACAGCAAAATGGGGGAAAATGTGATCTCAGTGGTATGGTTGATGGATGGTTTGAGTATTTCAGAAACTAATGATCTCTCTTCACACACAACAGTCTAGCGTTTACACTGAATAGCATGAAAAAAGCAAAAAGCAGCAGTTCTGCATGCTTGTTAATGAGAGAGTTCAGAGGAGAATGGCCAGACTGGTTTGAGCTGACAGGAAGGTTACGGTAACACAAATAACTACTCTTTACAACCATGGTGAGCAGAAAAGCATCTTAGAATGCACAAAATGAATGGGCTATAACAGTAAGATTTTGAGTGGATAAGTGCAATGAGAAGGAGTACATGTGATCTTATTAAAGGGGCTTAGTGCTATCCGTCCAGCTTTTCCATACAACTTATCCTACACAGGGTCACAGGGAGCCTGGAGCTTATATCAGCAAGCTCAGCACACCAGGCAGGGGACACCATGGATGGGGTGCCAACCCATTAATGTGCACAATTGCACACACATTTATTCACTACCGGCAATTTTGGACTGGGGAGGAAACCGGAGTACCCGGAGGAAACCCTCGAAGCACGGGAGGAATAATGAAATTCCACACACACACACGGCAGAGACAGAATTTGAATCTACAACCCACCCCAGAGGTGCAAAGCAAACGTGTTGAGAAATTTCACTTCAATGCCTTTCTTATAGAGGGTATGCATTGACGTCACTTTCCTGCCAGAACATGCCCTCTTGGCCGGACTAAGTGGCAAAACATCCAGCAAAATGTCTGGTTTTAATAGGGGAAGCTGCAAAAACTGTAATATAACTAAAGGTTATCAGGTCCTACTTCAAGGCGGGATTTGTTGGATAAATAAAAGTGACAAGAACACCAATAAACATTTGGTTGTATGTGGACAGGTATTTTTATTTTATTATATAATTTTATCTGGTAACCTGTACGCTAGCTAGTCCTAATTTGTTTGTAGCTATCACTTACTAACGTTGTATATTTGTAAAGATAAAACACAGTCAGAGAATGAATGAGCCCCCATTATTCATCAGTCAAAATATGTAGCAAAAATTATTCATCACTGTACAACATGAATACCACATGCCAAAAGAACTTACACTGACACTGCTCAACTTAGTAAACAAGAAATGAATGGTATTTTGGGCACTCTGTAAAAAGATAGCTCAGCTTGTTGAATCTGTTAGCACAGTCGATTGCACAACAGCTTTTTCCCATTTTATCTGTGTTTTCACGGAATTCAAGTTGTCTTTTTGCCTTTCAGTAGGAGTGACTGTGGTGAGTTCCGGCTACCGTGATGTCACGTGCATACCCTCTATACTGTAAGGTACTATATGGCTAAATGGGTACCACACACACACATTGTCATATCAAAGCAAAAAATTTCCCATACATTTCCCATACTGCACTAGAAACATGGCCGCCATGGACTGCAATTCCCAGAAAACTCACACACACATAGAACACTCACACTCATTCTAAGCACGCACACCTGCAACCAATTCACAGTACTACCAACCATGCTATATAAGAGACTTTTCGAACACTATGACCTCGCAAAGTATAATGCTCAGTTGCCTAATCTCTGTCATATTTCCAAGCCTCATCGTGTTTGCTTTTCAGATCATGAACTTTGTTTACCCTGTTGACCTTGATTCTCTGTGCTGCCTAGTTTAGCCTGTTTGCCAGATCATTTGACACTAGCCTGCCTTGGACTTTGTTTTCTGCCTGACCCTTTGTACTTCATATTGTTTGATTAAACTGCCATATCTGCACTTGCTTCAGTCTCAGCCACCATTAAGTAACACAATTTTGATGTACATCAAAATTTCAATATTGTATTATTCTTACTATTCAGTATCCAGTTTGGTTAGAGAAAATAAACCTATTATGAATCCAGATTTTCAAAGAAATCTTGAGTGTTTTGCTTTGTTTGCTGTGATAACATGAACAACTCCAATGCCTGATCAATGGACGGCAAACAATACACTTGACTATTCTTATTTTGTTTTGCTATTTACATTTTTTTATTCTTCTTTTCTTTCTAAAGCATCACAGAAGTAAAGGGGTTTCTTGGATCTTGATTTTAGTAATTCCTCCCTTTCATATAAAAGAAGACGTAGACTATTGTGTAGGTATTATTGATCTGTGTTTACTCTGCAGCTCAAACAGCAAAATTGTTTGTGGCATGATCTATGTTCCATACTACTGTATATTGGGGTGGGGGGGTGGTCATCTTTTGTGTTCTTGCATCTAGCAGCTCACAAAGGTGTCAACAAACAAAAGTTTTTCGCGTCACCTTTTGCAACATTTGAAGTGCAAGGCAGTAGTTATCGGAAAAGCCTTTGCATATCAATTTTGATTTTGAAAAAACTTCTAAGAAAGTAAGGCATCGAAAAAGTGGGGTGCTTTGAAACATCTCAACATGCTACTTGGAAGTCAAACTTTACAGGCATTAATCCTGAGATACAGAGGCATATTCAAAGCAGCATACTGATATGAGCCGAATCCTCCAAATGTCACCATTAGCTCCTTTGATGGACAGATAAAAGAAATATCTGAACCAAAATATCATCGGCTGTCCCATGCCTAGAAGCACATGAGCATAGTAAGCGTTTGGCTAATGGCCGTCCGTGCTTTGATGCCATCAATGAGCGTGAATTGTTTATAGAAATGGCTCCCAAGTCCATCTCATCTCATTTCTGGCTTTGTGCCTGCATCTGTCCAGCTCATGTATTTATTTGGACCTGGAGGGCTAATATAAAACAAAAACAACAGATTGGATGAAGATGTTTCTTACTATATAGAGACACATAACACAAACACAGATCACAGTTGGATACTACTTGACTGAGCAGAGTGATGAATCAGATTCACTGGAGCACAGATCACCCAGAGGGCTTAGTATTAATATTCTCTCCATCTCTCACTCATGGCTATGTATAGTAAATAATGCATCAGTGGTGATATGGAATAAGCAAACGTCTACTGATACATTATAGTAATGATTCACTGAAATGGCAAATACCACAGCGCTGTTGAATTCTCAATTCTGATTGGTCAGAAGGTGATGATTAATTTTCTATACCAGCAGCTCTGACAGTTGTTCCAGCTGCAAGTCAAATCAAAGGTTTATATTAATGCACTCAATTCCATAACAACCGCTTACACAGGGAATTATGGTGGATTCTAGACATAAATGAATGAAAATAATTGTGTAATTAGTGATATGGTGACGTTTTCTTTAAGGAGATTTTATATTTATTTATGGAAAGTCTCCAGTGTCCATGATTTCAAAAAAATTGCAAATGGCTGTTTTTTAAGAAAGTAAACCACTTCAGGTTGTGCTGTTGTATGGAAATAATCCACCTCAGGTGGTAAGAGTAACTCCACTTTCTGTTGGGCTGCAAGACACTACCCTGTTGTTGATTATTTTCGAGAAACTCTGTCATCTTTTCTTAGTGCGCCAAGCAGCAAAAAAGTATAACGTTTCTTATTAAAATGATGAGAAAGGTCTGAGGAGAATGGCCATACTGGTTCTACAGTAACTGTAATTATTGGGGTTATAGAGGTTGCACGTGGTGCAGCTGTGCCTTTTGAAATATATATTACATATTTTCTTAATGCATCAATATCAATATTAATATGTAATTAATAACCAGTATTACTGAGTGCCTACAAGTCAAGGTTGATTTCAAGAGCAAATTCACCAAGAATTTAACAAAACGTAACTTATGAATGGAACTATGGATCTGTGAGACCGAAGGATGACAATCACTATGGTCTAAATAGGATGATAACTTTCATTTGAAGTCATGCCAATGACCTCGGAGGCGGAATTTCCCGCACTCAATTCTGGCTCATCCTCTTACCTTGAACGTTCCAGTGTTCCGAGCAACAAGGATAGTGACGGTAATCCTTCGGTCTCACAGATCCATAGTTACATTCATAACTTACGATCTGTTTCGACCTCACTCTGACCATCACTACGGTCTAAATAGGATCACTCATTTCAAAAGGGTCGCGAGGAACCGAAATATCTACATAATCAGAACCTGTCTGAGCAACAGATATCAGAACTGCATTGCTCACAGGTGTTGCGCAGGTCACATCAGCTCTGTAAAATCTTGTAAATGTACACAGTGTCGACCATGATGCTGCAGCACACATATCTCCCACAGGAACTCCTTTCAGCGCAGCCCATAAAGTGGTGACACTTCTGGTTGAGTGGGCTCATATTCCTGTATTGATTGGAAAGCTTTTCCTGAATATGCATGGGAGATAACATCAATCAACCAATGTGGCAAACGTTGCTTGGAAAGTGGTAACCCTAATCATTTGCGTATGAGTTACATAGGTACATAATGCTGTAACTAGACATAGAGTGGGGTGCATGATGGCTTAGTGGTTAGCAATTTCGACTCACACCTCCAGGGTCTGGGGATTGATTCCTGCCGGGGCTGTGTGTGTGGTTTCCACCATCAGTCCAAAGACATGCATGCTAGGCTGATTGGAGTGTCTAAAGTGTCCGTAGTGTATGGGTGTGTGAGTGTGTATGTGATTGTGCCCTGCGATGGACTGGCACCCTGTCCAGGGTGTACTGTGCCTTGTGCCCGATAATTCTTTGGATAGGCTCCAGGTTCCCCGTGACCCTGAAGAAGGAGTAAGTGGTAGAGGTGGATGGATTGATAGACATAGAGTGCACTTTTGGCAAAAAAGCAGGATTAGGCCAACGTGACACCCCCGTACCATTTGCTTTCCATCTTAAACAATCCTCACTAACAGAAAGAGCACACAGTTCCCTTACTCATCTAGCAGAATAGGGTACCAATAGAAAAGCCTTTTTGATTGATAAAGAGTTCAAAACTGCTTCATTACTGAGAGAGTTCAAAACGAGAGGTATGTCCCAGCTTGGTGACTACAAAGTGCGGCTTGGGCACAAGCGCTGAGTTCCCATTGGGAACTGACATACTACGTAATGTCAGCCCAATGGTAGGTCATTCACCCCCTCATGAAATGGTGAGATAGCTGAGGCATAAACTTTAATTGTACCAGCTGCTTTGCTCTGATCCAAATGAGACTGCCGGAAGTGAAGAAGCACAGGACAGACTACTGGATCACTTTTACGCCCAAACACCAGTCTGAGTAGATTGTCCACCTTAGTGAATAATTGGCTCAAGTAAATGGACAATCTTGTCTAACTGCTGAGAGACACACTCTGCAGAGGCCAAACGCATTATCGTAGGGCAGTTGGGTTTGGATGCCAAATCTGTCCATCTGCTTGTGACAGAAGATCTGCTCATGATGATAGTTGCCACAGGTAACCTTGTATTAGCTGAATCAGGTTTGGAAACCATGGTCTTCCTGGTCAGTATGAAGCTACCAGCAGAACTGTGTAATGACCCTCCCTGACCCTCCTGGGTACTTCAGGAATCAGAGGAAAAGGCGAGAAAGCATACAAATACCCTGTCGGCCATTCATGTGACAAAGCATCTAGGCTTAACCTGCCCCTCTGTATCATGAGGGAGTATCACTCCTGGCAATGAGTTGTTTCCATGGATGCAAAGAGATTGATCTGGGCTACCCCATATCGGGCCCAAATTTGGGCCACTACATCCAGGTGTAACCGTCTAGCACATCCTGAGAATCTGGATGAAAGTCTTGGCCAGGTGTTACTGGCAAATTCATCAGTCCATTCCTTATGGCATCTGGCAAAGAAGTCTGTGCCAGCCATATTTGCCAGTGACATAAGACATCTAATGACATACTAGAATTCTAGAAAATTACTAGAGAATCCTGATCTTCTGAGCCCCTTGTTTTCTGCAAGGCTGCCAGGAGGATAGCCAAAGCATTTCCCCTATGAGCTGCATGTGCAGCAGCATTAAAAGAGCATGAGATCATGCGGCTACTTTTAGCACACTCCTTACGAGGACAACAAGGATTAGCAGATACACCGGCTGGCGTTAGGGCTGTCCATGATGCTTTTGACTGTTCTACTGGTGGCATATCCCAAAGACCGGTTTCTACTGGGTAACAGGCATGAGCGACTCATCTACAGTCTGTATTAAATTGGGTCTTTTGAGATGGTTTATTCCATGTTCTCAGCATGGAAGTGTAATCATCTGCCACCAGAATGGAAGGTGAGGAATTTGTCTCGGATATGCCCTCCCAGACACCTCCGATAGGAAATGCTTCAGACACGAGTGGTGGTAAACCAGCAATCTTGGCTGTGCTAAATACTCTATTAACATGACTATTTGCATAAAATTCTTCCACTTCTGTCAATTCCTCAAAACCTCCACATTATCTGAATGGGAATTCCCCTGACGGCTCTCTCTTTCCAATTGCTGCATATTATCAAACAGAGAGTGGGGAGCAAAAAAACAACAACACATCAACCTCATCGGTGTCATCTTCTCAAAGATGGTTCTGAGGCACCAGCAGAGGAGTGCATTACTGGCTGGGGGGCAGGGATGAGGAATGGTGAGCCTTAAACCTGTCCATCCTCTGTGATAAGTTCTGCAGAGCAGTCAGAATCTGAATTTACACATCTACACTGCCCCCTTCTGCTGGTGGAGCAGGAGTCGGATGCTTAGTCACTTCATGCACATACACAGTATATATAATATATATTAAACAATAAACCACAACAATTCAGAGGGACACAAGGCACCATGTTATAATCACCCCCACTCTCCTGTTATAATAAACCCCAGTCTCCTGTTATAATCACCTCCACTCTCCT
>JAOUWY010000048.1:14330471-14347180 GCA_025728095.1 Prietella phreatophila | reverse complement strand
CTGAAAATCTTTTCAGCTTGCTTTAGGTAGAGTTCTTTCATAAGCCCTCTGATGGGGGAAAAGTATCATGAAATCAGGGACACAAGGCACCTGCACCACTTGGGGGATGAACTGATTAGTGGATACATAGCATTAAATAGGTAACTTAAGGAAACATATATAGCAATATATGCACTAAAACCACCACAATTCACAGGGACACAGGGCATATGCACCGCCTGGGTGATGAATTTAGTTGTGAACAAACAATATTCAATTGGTTTCCTACCTGTACCTGGTCTCTGAGGTGTGGTCAAAGCAGACCTAGAGTTTCACTGATAATTATTTTCATAACAAGTACCACAGACAGTGGGACACTCTAAGCAATCGTTTTTGTTTTGTCATTCGCCACTGTCATAATCACTCTCAACTTAACTGTCTTGACCACAATGGTAATTCATTTTTCAAGCAAAAAACCTAACATTTTCAGTCACCATAATCGTTGGTCATGTCACTGACTGCATTTGGAAATCTTTCAGAGCATAAACAATTTATCGAACACAAAGTAAGACCAAATGCAGTCATCATGAACAGGCGTGAAAAGTGTAAATATTCTTTCCAAGGTCAGATAGTACCAGTTTGGTCTCATCAATAATTAAAGGACTTTTTTGTTTTTTCAGATGATCTAAAATAATAATAATACACCAGCCATTATATGACTGGCTATAGACTTTTCTGGTTCTTCATTTTAAGTTCATAAATAATGCAGCTGAGTTAGTGAACCTAGATTTGAATATTTCATACAGAAAAGTATAAAATTCTGCCCTGGCCTCAACCAATTAAATAAGCTCAGATCTAGAGTCATGAAGTGGTTATGCTGGTGGAAAGTGAACGCTAACTGTGTTTGAAAATGTACCCTAGTCAGGCTCATTAGTTACAAATACCAAATTAATGGACAAGTTAATGTACAAGAGAATACAAGGTGTCCAAAATGTTTCCATAGATCTTCGAAATTAACACTTTGCAAAATGTCTTCCAAGTTTTCCATATGTAGTTTATATATATAACCTTTAAGAATGCCTTCTGACAAATGAAGAACGTATAGAAATCATTCTCCTGGCTGGATTGGGTGGCTGTCGCAAGGTTGTGATGGATTTTAACACAAAACACAGCAAGCACATCAGATATTACACTGTTGCCAAACTTCAAAAAGACTGGAAGTGGTGGGGACCAACCGAGTAGTGGACGACCACAAACATCCACTGATGAAGCATAACCAACTTGGTGCTCATAGTCCCGTATGTATGGAGGATTTTGGAACACCCTTTAGAGTTAAATTGAATATGAGTACATTATTATTAAGGGTGTACAATTCGATCACAATTCGATTTGGTTCATGATAATGGATTCACAAATCACGTTCAATCTCAGACTGAAAAGACTCCTTTTTTTATTTCTGAGTCATAAACAATGCAAAACTATCTGCATTTCTGTCTGTATAAAACTAAATAAATAAACAAATTCTACAAACAAATATATTCAATATCATAGACAAAATGTACTACAGGTTAACCATATCTTATAAATAAATAAATAAATAAATAAATAAATAAATTTAGCCATTCCTCAATTTATTTTTTTTATTAAATAAACAATGACTCATGGAAAATGATCAATTGAAATAAATGAGCTCTGTAGCAGCACCCAAGGTGTTATTTTAATCAAATTAGAGCTCCAAAGTTGGCTAAAACGTCCATGCTCAGTGGTCTGTTTCCTGAACACTGTAGAACGCAGCAGCGCAAGGCTGGTGATGTTTGAAAGCTATTATAATGTGGCTGTGTAACTGTATATCCTATAATGCTATCTATATATTTTAACTATATGGGTTGTGCAGATTGGGACCTCTGGTTTTCACCTGCATTAGGTGCATAATTAACAGAATGCTCATATTCACAATGTGAACTTGCACATTTCTATGATTGACATAATTACAATTGTTCTAACCCTAACCCTAAGACCACATTCACCACTTCTGGGTGTTAGGGTTACAGGAATGGCAACTGTATTGAAGGCCAAAGCGGTCTGAAAGTTTTAATGGCATATGGAATCTGTGGAAATTATGGTCCACATGCAACTAATGCTTGTGTGATATTCAAATCTTTGGCTTGAAAGTGACCCAGCTGTTATCTTTCAGCCTCATCATGACATTGTTGTTGTTATCCAGAAGTCAGATTCATGCATTAACCGCTGTCATTTCACAGTGATGCTGTATGTGGGTCAGATGAAGTGGTAAGTGGGGCCCTGCATTGGGCCATTACTCATAAGCTGTCAGGGGACCCTGTAACCATTAGGGCAACAATCATTTCCTCATTAAATGAACTTGAATTGACACCAGCAGTTTCTTAACATGAGCTTATAAATTACATAGTTTCATACTAAATCTATGTACCTAATATATCTAATATGGAGGGGCATTTGTAGTCAAGCATGAACCCTTCATTTGCGACTCATGTATTTTTCCTATTTCTGTTTGAAAGTTACTAGCCAGCTAGCTACACCCTGAGCATCAGTATATTGAGATTGCACTAGAGGTCTACTTGAAGAGGTGGTAAGATATCATTTACTCACTATTACCAATGTTATTTTAAAATTCAATACCAAACTCTCAATGTCATTGTTCCAAAATCCCCTTGAAATTATATTAAATCTAAAAACGCTGCTAAAAACCATTGATCTTACCTTGCAATCCAGAAATGGTGGGTTTTTAGACATGGTGAGTGGTGTAAGTTGACATAAATACTTGAGTCTCATGCCAACAGAATAAAAGCTGGCAACACCATCTGTATATTTGTGTTTGTAAGTGACTCTGGTTCATTCGAATTACTATTCTATTCATTCCCCTGTGTAAAAAAAGGCCTTTAAAATGTTATCAAAACTGAGCTCAGGGTCAGTTGCCGTCATGGCTGCCAAACATCAACAGACACACTGATGCCATTTGACAATAGCTGGTTAACATGAATGCACTATCAATACAGGGATAATTAATAGCTGCATGAATAAATTGGTCAGCCATCCATTTTATTCCTAAACAAACATGAAAATGCATTGCTTATGCATTTCCCGAAGAAGAAGAAATCTTTTATTGACACATATACAGCTACAGTACAGTAAAATAATTTTCTTCTCAGCTTGTTAGGAAGTTGGAGTCAGAGCACAAGGTCAACCATGATATCCTGTAGCAACCTTGGAGCACAGAGAAGTTGAAGGGCCTTGTAGTGGTCCCAACAGTGACAGCTTGAAGGTGTGGGGACTTAACCTCTCAACCCTTTCATTAGTAGCCCAGGGCCTTAACCACTATGTCACTGCCTCATGGGGTTTGAATAGATGTACAAGGTATATGGACTTATTTAGATCAGTTCTTATGGGGGATAAAAATGATAGGTTAAGAATTTGTTGCTATGTCAGAGTAAAAACAAAAAGGTCTCAAAGGTCTCCAAAAGTTCTAGGTTTTAAATTCAACACTGAGTGTTGGAACATCGTACTGCAACAAACAATTGATATACTTTCTGTCAACCATGTCATGCAAAATAACTAGGGAATTGTTAGTTACTTTGGTACTGACAGTAAAAGAGAAATGAGTAAGGAATTAAACATGACTGGCCATGCTATTACATGAAAAATAATTGAAGAAAACAAAACTTGTTTATTATTAGGTTTAGTGACCGCCGTGCAAGTCCCTGAGTAAGATGTTACTATAGAAATGATAACATATTAGAACATGAGAATAAATATAACCTAGTACTTTAAATTACTACCAGAACTGCTGTCAGAGCCGTGCTGTTATAGAAAACTAATCCATGAGTTTGGATTAAAAAATTCGACAGCACTGTGGTAAACAACTAATCTGAGTCTGTGAATTGACTTCTCTCCATACTGTGAGGCAAAAAAACGAAATTAAACTTCCTCGTTTTGTTTTAAATAATCATGGCATTGTTAGGGAAAGTGCCTGGAAGTGAAACCATCAATGGCCTATCTGCTTGGCTGGTCTGTCAAAGTGCTTGTTATAGGAACCCTCTGTGAACCACTGAGGCAACAGTCTATATGTTAAACCTGTTATGAGAGACAGTATATAATGTGTCACTGTTAAGCCTGAAGCTTGGAAAATCATTTAAGCAGATACATTTCCAGTTCTGTGTGCTTGATTGGTGAAGAAACAGGAAATTATATCTAAAACTTTATTAGATACAATAAAGATGTCTTTAACTACAAAGTGATTTGACACAACTTCATTCAGGGTTTAGATTTTTTATTTTATTTAAAGTTTTTAGTTGTTTTTTTTTTTTAATCTGAACATTTATGAAATGGATTTATGAATGTTAGATGACCAGAACACATCAATGAGCATTCCCGTAGCTGGAAATTAAATTGGTAAGAAGGAACTAGTTAATATTTCAAAGACATACTTTAATATTTATACTCTTGCACCTAATAAGGAGCCATGTTTTCTCTGGATGTTCCCATTACCATTACCACCTTCAAAGGAATACTTCACCCAAATTGCTGAATTCATAGAATCCAGCTAGCATTATGGAAATTAGACAACTTCCACGAATGTTCATTTATTATGTACATTAGCATTATTGAGTGAAAAAAGGCAACTATGTAGTAGGGGTGTAATCGAATATGAATATACTGTTTGGAATAGAATGTGTTCGAAATGAATACAAATGCAGATATGAATCAGAGGTGCATTATTTTTTAATAAAAATTTAACATTGAGACTAGGTGTGTGCATTGGCACTGTGATCCTGCAACACAAACTAAAAAAGTCACACGAGCACAAGGTTTTGACTTTCACGCAAAGTTTGAATGGTGCGAGTATGAAGCTTTGTCAGGTTTTGGTGAAATTCCCACCCCACTGTTCAGGCATAGGACAAGGTTCTTCATGTGGACAACAAATCAACAGTGGTACACACACATTTCTGAATTATTTATAGAGCCGCCACTCTATATAGCCCACACAGACCACACAATGACCTTGTTGTTCTTAAATGAATGTTCTCCATTGTTGTTAAAAAGAAAATCATCCTAGAAAATCATACAGGCATTATAAAGAAGTACCGAATAAAGGACCCCCATTTTGACTCTCAGCATCAGTGCAAGTGCATTCCAGTTTAATAGGATGTAACTGAATGCGTGAAAGTGAACGTAACAAACCCTCCTTACCTTTCCCTGATTTGTGAAAGACATTCAGTATGTTTACATGGACAACTATAATCCAATATTACCCTGATTAAGACAATAATCTGATTAAGAAACTACCACGTCAACACGATTATTGATCACCGTAATCTGGCTACAGTCATACTCGAAGTAAACACAAATCGAATTAAGACGTGTAGAGTATTCCTGTTTCAGTCGCATTATCGAAGTGCATTACAGACATGTACACACCTTAATCGCACTATTAACATCGTGTGGGAATTTTCACCTCATTTGGTTTCACTGTGTCCGAAACCACGTATTTACATACTATATAATATTTGAAATACATGTATCTCAGCTACTATATAGTAGGTAAGTAGGTTTGGGACGCAGCCCACGGCTTCAAGCAGTCACCTATTTGCACGTACAGCATGACAAATAATTAACTGTACTTTCGTAAAATTAAAAACGAAACACCCAAAACTGTATACGGTACCATAACGAAGACGAACTGTATGTTGATAGGTGAAATTCTGGAGGGATGTCGGACAGAGTGGCGTGTGGACATAATGACATGTGCCGTTAATCGGTCTATGTTCTAAGATGTAAAACAGGAACATGAAAGGAATATTCTAAAAGTAATGCATGTAAACACCTTAATCAGAATATTATCTTATTCAGAATAAGGTCAATAATTAGATTATTTCTGTACATGTAAATGTAGTCATTGTTGTTTTGAAACTTACTCAGTCACATTAGATAGAAAATAGAAAGCTTGCAAGAAGTTTCATGAGGACATCTGTTTCAGGAACTGAATACAGTTATGACTATTTATTGTTAGAATTTATGAATGAAATATGAATATGAATGACTTGTTTCAATGTTCCTGAAGCAGAATATGAATACTGTTCTAATATGTGGAGCACTAATCAGATACTGATAATGGCATTGTGTTACACCTGTATTATGTCCTGGCCAAAATGAGTCACCATGTGCACTCTGAACCACTTCTCTATTTTTAATAAAAAGGTTAAACAGTCAATGACTGTAGTGAAAATCCAAAATAAATATGATAAGACATTTGATGCTGCAACTTGTACTCCATGCCCTCTGTTAGCATTTTCCATTAACCTGTCCACCTTCATTAAGAGATATGCTTAGATTTTGTTGACTCGCAGGTGGAAAAACTAGCGCTTCATATTACATAAACTCTGATGAAATGAAAGCTAATCAGCATCTCACCTCACCTTGCACTTCATATTAATGCAAGCACCTCCTGTTTGAAGCACCTTTTAATTAAAAGTGTCTCTTCTCTTGTCAGCTGTCGCCTCTGAAGCAGTGACATATAAGGCCCTCCAGCCATGCTAGTTTGGGAGTAATTAGAGGCCAAGATGGGCCAAGCTGTTCTCCTTAGTGGACATCTGGCTCCCGTTCAACAAGAGTTATATAAGTACAATACCTGACACCAGGCAGGAATACACCCTGGATGGGACACGAATCCATCGCCACACACAGTAAGCAATTTTTTTCAAGTCGCCACTCTATCTACTGCCATGTTTTGGGAATTGGTAGGAACTCAAAGTAACTCCATATGGACATCATGTGAAACCCAACACAGACCTCAGACACAGACACAGAGCTCAGGATCTAATAAGAGACTTTTAACCAAGAGTTGGTGACAGTACCCGCTGTACATCCATGCTTTCTGTCTATAGACAACTATATTGGACTTCTTTACATGACGAGGTTGTGTAAAGTATACTCCTAGCAATAATTGTACTACAAGGCAAGGTGGCTTAGTGGTTAGCATGTTTGCCTCACATCTACAGGTTTGGGGGTTCAAATCTCCTGTGTTCATGGAGTTTGCATGTTCTCCCCATGCTTTGGTGGTTTCCTCTGGGTACTCCAGTTTCCTCCCCCAGTCCAAAGACATGTGCTCTAGGCTGATGTCAGTTCCAAATTGTCCATAGTGTTTGAATGTGTGTGCAATTGTGCCCTGCAATGGGTTAGCACCCTGTCCCAGATGTCCACCAATTTGTATCCTGAGTTCCCTGGGATAGACTCCAGTCTCCCCCACAACCCTGTGTAGGATAAGCAGTATGGAAAATAACTGGATTGAAATGTATACCTAGGTTAAATGCCACAAGCTATGGTACTACAAGTTGCAAGCAACATGAAGGAAAGCATTTTGAAAACTAATAATATATATGTACACATCACATAAAAGCATAACTAAAATGTCATGTTAACAAAGGAAAGAAAAAGCTCATTTCACTTAACCCTTGAGTCCTTTTTAATTTTTCCTCCATCGTAGAGTAGATTCTTTCAAAAAGAATTTGGATGTCTGCCTGATAGGAAGCATTTTCCTGGTGTTATTGGGGAAGAGGGAATTCTGTTTATCTTTCAGACAAGGTGCCTTGTGCAAATTTTTCTGTACATGCTGAACATATGTTCGAAAAGGGAAATGAAATTTCCAGAACAGTATGATTAGTGTAAACTTTTATTGTTTTGTAAGTATCTTATGTAGC
This sequence comes from Prietella phreatophila, assembly GCA_025728095.1. NCBI lineage: Eukaryota > Metazoa > Chordata > Actinopteri > Siluriformes > Ictaluridae > Prietella > Prietella phreatophila. The sequence continues at coordinate 14,339,468 of JAOUWY010000048.1, read as the reverse complement.
TTCTGAATGGGAGGTATTAAATTATATGTAAACAGTTGTTATGTGAAATAGCTTATTCAGGGCAGGACAAAATAAAATAAAATAAAAATGCAATTTTAATAATCTAATTTCTTTTAAATTATAAACATTTTGCAGATTCTGCAAACCACAGTGCGCCAGAATGCCCACCACACACCAGCTAATGGTGGAGAGGAGGTTAAGATTAATAGCCAATTAATATTATATTATATTATATTTTATATATACTTTTATATAAACCTTTTTCTATGCCACAGGAACCTCTTTTTTTTTTTTTTTTTTTTTTAGAACTCGTAATGTTTTTGAAGCAGCTGACTGCACGAATTGTCTGAGAAATCATACCTCCATAACACTGACCACATTTTTTTCACTCTGAGGAACACAAATACCAAATACCACATGACCACTTTCTCATTGTGTATTGCTGCTAAAGATCACGTCTATTAAAGACATTCAATCCTTTCTGCAGTATGTTTGATTGCATGGTGCAGATTAGCATACATATACTCTATAATGTTGAGATTATTTCCAAACAATGCTGTGTCTTTTTTTCCCCCCAACAGAGCAATACACATCTCTCTAGGATTACTTCTTTTTTTTCCTCCCAATGGGTAATCAGGCTGTGGAATACAATGAAAATCCTTTCTCCAGCTTTGTTCAGAGGTCACTCCCAGTAATGAAAAGTTTTGTCCTCTGCCGACTGGAGCTTTGTGGCTGCCCGTTAAGGGGTCGATACCTTACCCATCTGCTGAAGTTTTAAAGATTTAAAGATTTATTAACAGAAGTCCATTTCAGCGTGCATATACAGTATATTAGGTTTTAACTAATGTTATCTTGTCTAATGTTAGCTAAGGCAAGTGAGGGTGCTGCATCTTTCAAGCAGGAAAATGGAGGAAAGCAGATGAGGCATCCAGGACGTGACTGTTTCCATCAAAACTAATCACTCAAAACACCTTTGCAACTGTCATTCCTTCAAGATTTACATGTTGTTTGGCTCATCTGCCTTTTAGACTAGGGGGAAGAAAAGCTGCTGTTTTGGTGTATTTTGGATTGATAATCTATATAATGCATGAAGACTGGCAGGTCTGCTGTTAAGAGCCAAAGCTTTATATTTAAATTGTGGTTTGAATGTAGTTTGTCCAGTATCATGTTTTTTGTTGTGCTCTTCAGATTTAATTGAACACTGGATTTCCATTTCAATGTATAATTAGCATCTAAGTCAAAGTCGAAGAAGGTTTCCTGTTACCACAGTGTTTCTTAGATTCTTAGAACAGCCACGTTTTTTTTTTTTTTTTTTACAGTGGTGGACATATTTGACTGGTTCTTTGAATTGAATATTGTTTAATGAAAACCTCAGTAATAATAATAATAATAATAATAATAATAATAATAAAAACTAATAAACTAATAAACACTTGGACCTATGATGTTCTTTCATTGGAAAGTTTAGATATAATGATCATCATGGCTCCAATAAATAGCCTGAATATTATTGTACACATCTAAATAATGGGCCTAATATTTAAAACTAAATGCTGTAGTGATTATATTTCCTTTTCACATAGCCCACAAGAATGGCTTGGGTGTATTTTAAACAAACAAACAAACAAACAAACAAACACAAAATCCAAAATTATATGCATAACTAAAAAATTATATACCTAATCGGTTTTCAGCAGGCAGTAGTTGTGTTGCCAATCATGTCTCATTGTGCATCTTTTCTAATCTTCATTTCTGATGTGGTGCTATGAGAATGCAAGGTCATAGAAGTTTTCACCAAACCACTCTGCCGAAGTGGCCGGGCTCAGAAAGACATGACTCATAGCATAGGGTCACAACAGTATCCGATCAATCGCTACTCAATAAAAACGCTCGATTAAAGCGGGATTTGTGAAGAAAAGAGTGGCAGAGTATTTGGGAGTAATGCTGTGGGGAGAAAACTCAACTGTGGGAGGAATATTTAGTGTCAAGTCTGGATGTGCACTGGCTATTAAAGGCAAAAAATGACTTGTGAATGACCACCAATGGTTGTTGTGCATGAATTCAAATTTGGATAACTTTCACTCCGCAGTACATCTTCAATACGAGGAACTGCATTCCTTTTAAAAATCCAGTGCACTCTACAGTTATGGAACTGAAATGAAAGCAATTTATATAAGGAATAAAACACAATAGTGCATGATGTTCAACAGTGAAAAAATATAATCAACAATGGGGTGGGTGTGATGTTGATCAGTGCAAAGCAGAGCTACTCTTACCATCCCTCCAACATCACACCTGCAAGTGTTAGAAAGAGCAGAGAGAGCTTAAACATCAGTGGGGGGTACAAACAAAACCACACTTTGGCCAGGCTCAGAGGGAAACAACTCAAAGCCTTGACATCAGAGATGTCATGCAACAAAATTTGGGTTACCAATGCATCAACAAGACAATTGTGTAGGTGAGTCATTTGTTTGACTGCTACAGCTACATATTCTTATTTATTAAAGCCAATTTAACTAATGGAAAAATCCAACGGGAATCAATAGTAATTCATAGACTATTCAATGAGTCACCATGGAAACTAATAGAGGCCCCTTCTCACAGGAAGTCATGGGGTATATTCATCTCTCTTGCTTCGGTATCTTCAGTTATGGGCAGAGGTGGCTTGGTGGTTAAGGCTCTAGGTTACTGATTGGAAGGTTGGGGTTCAAGCCCCACCTCTGCCAGGCTGCCACTGTTGGGCCCTTGAGCAAGGCCCTTAACCCTCTGCTCCAGGGATGCTGACCTGTGCTCTGACCCCAACATCCTAATATGCTGGGGTTTGTGAAGAAAAGATTTTCACTTGGATGTATATGTGACCAATAAAGACTCATGATCCTGGCAGAGGAAACTGGGAATATACACTCTGGATTGGACACCAGTCCATACATTTACACCTATTTAGACTTAGGAATCCACCTACTGACTTGTTTTGTTGTTTGTTTGTTTGTTAGTTGTTGTTGCTGTTGTTTTATAGGTTAGAGAAAATCCAGAGGAAACTACCACCTACAATCTACCACTGTGGCTTCCTTCATGAGGTATATGTTGAAATAATGAACAATTCATGGTCTTCTCATAGTCGGATATATCTTTTAAACTTGCATGAAAGGTACATAACAACCCATAAAATTTCCATAAACTCCGCAGGATTCCATGGGGTTTCGGTTACCATGGGGGGTAAAAGCCTGAATTAAATTTCAGATTCTCTGTAACAGAATAAAAGGTATATTTTGAATAAAGACTAGCCCATAAAAATCCATTGGAACCCATTCCAGTTGGACTGTGAAATAACATGAATGTATTACGTACTCACATTAAAAGCCCATAGTCAATAAGTGCCAACTGGGATTCTTATCTAAATCAGTATAAACATATAATGTGTTCTAAATTAATATAAATACAGATTTAAAATATATATATATATATATTTCATCTTGCCAAAAAGCTTCACTGGGCATCTGGTTCAGAGTAGACATGCACATCAGTGCTAGAATCCTGTGTGATGCAAGAAAAAGGTTGCATGTCGGCAAAAGTCAGATATGAAGCCCATGGGACCAAGAAAAACCACATTATCATAAACACAATGCATTTACAGCATGCATTCATTCATCCTTAGTAACTGCCTGGTCACACTACTAGTTTGTTTATATTTTGGGAAATAGAACTGACTAAATTCATCAGGATTAAAGAACCAGTCCTTGAGTGATGTACTGGAGGTGAGGTTGAGGATGTGTCCAAGCAAGAATTCATAGATCATGCTTACAGTGGTGGAATTTTATGTGCAAGGCAATAAAACCTTTCCAGTTTAGACCATGCTCACTGTCTGTAAAGCCAAATACAGATTCAGATAGTGGCATTGTGTTAAGAATCTTCCACTGGAGTGTTTTCATGAAGCCATTTCGAGATGTAGATGAGTGTACAGTATGGTATGTATAAGTAGTTCTAACACTTCCAATACAGACTGAAGCACTTACAAAGAGCGTGTCAATTGATCAGACATGAGCAAAGAGTGATGTCTACACATTCATTCCAGTAACGACACTTCACATAATCTCAGGTTCCTTATTGACTGCCTAATGACTCCTTACTCTCCACAAATGAGACCCAGTGAATGTGAGAGTGTGTGCACACCTGCATCCCTGTTAACCAATAGACAAACCAATGCATGGCAATGATGAAAGAGGGGATTGGCGAAGCATAGCCAAGATCTGACCTGCAGGATAAATCAATGAAGCTTGATTGAAGAAAAAGGCTATTGATTTCCTTAGTCACCTCCTTGTGAGGCACAATGAGTCAGTGTGTAAAGACTGATAGGTGGGTTGAATGTAGATCTATACCAGTCCTCAGTTCTTTCATGGCAGAACGTTGTGAAAGGCATCAATTTGAATTCTCAAAGTTTAATGGTCTTGCTTTGAAGAGACCACAGACACCCTAAACTTTTTTCATATATCTCTCCACCTCGGATATGTCAGCCTCCCCCATATTTCCCGAGCGCACAGAATTCATCAGAGGTGCGTCCGACGTTTCAGAGCGCTTGTGCAATTTGTTGCTGAGAATGACAGGGACTTAAATTCCCAGACAGACCTCAAACAGGACGTATTTCAGTCTGATGAGGTGCTTTCATCACATGGGGAAAAAAACAACTCCATGTGAAATGATTGTATGGGAATGATAAGAGGCCTCCTTGGGTGAAATACAGTTCAAGGGGCTGTGAGCTCAGCCTGGCGTTTGGAACAATGCAGCAATTATAACATGACATGTAGGTACTGTAGGGAAATTAGGTTTACATCTTGGGTTAAACTCTCAGGGACACCTGAGGAAAAAAAAAACTCATCTGTGAGCATCTTCTTTGATTAGATATTCATAATCCAGCAATGCAGTAGACCATTTTCAACAATTTATATATGTCTAAATCAAAATACGTGGGTAGATAATACATATTTGCACCACAGCGCTGTTGAATCCTCAAATCTGATTGGTTGGAAGGCTAATAGTAAACAGATTTTTGAAAATGTGTTGTTTATAAAAAAAAAAAAGGTAATGTGGCGCTTTATAATAATACGTTGATACAGTGGAATTTGCGCTTTCCGGTTTCTCAGTAACAAGAAAAGCTGCACTTTTTTTGCCTTATTAACTTTAAGTGGAGAAAAAAAATTATACACCATAAATGATAACAAAAACCTTATCATTAATGAATGAAAAATTGTAATTGTGGCCTGTGTCCGGCCACATCGCACCACCCCATTGCTGATTATGTTTCTATTTTTTGATGTGCTATTTTAAAAAGTGAAATGAATTGATATAAGGTTACATCTAATTGTTTTTTTTTTTATCCCTTTTAGAACTTACTGATGTCAAGTACTTATAAAAGACTTATATTTACCGTGATGGCTGTAAGGATTTTAAAGAAATTGGGATTCATACGACAATCAATTATCTCTCATATAAGCTAAAAATCCAAAACCACTTCAAGCCAGTCGCATAAAACAAGCATGGTGGCACGCTAAAACAACAGAAGACAGCAAAAAATGGTTTACTGCTCATATTCAGCAACAGATGTAACGTTTGAAATACATAATCAGTCATTCTTCAAACATCGAGCCAACATGAAAAAAGCATATATACCGAGATTGCTTTTTATCTCAGACAGAATATAATATACTGCCTCAGACTTAAATTAGATATAACGAATTACCTTGATTCTCCCGAATTACATCCCATCATGCCAGCTAAATCCTTACCTATAATGCATACAAGACACGCTAACAAGAAGAACAATGTCCACAGAACAGATTAGGCACTTCACACAAATACTGACCCAGATGTAATTAAATGATAGTCGCCTCGTACTCCAAGGTCTTAAATTGCCACTGTCACCTTATTGACTGTGATGGATCCTTATCTGGAACTCAAAAGGAGAACAAAATTGTCTGGAAAACAGGGTCATATTATTCATGATTATCATCAATAAAATGCAAATACAATATTATTCAGCAGCACATCACAATGGGGGAGGTTTTCGAGGTGGTGGTTGTAATTTTATATGGCATTGCTGTGCTCTGCCTCTGGCTTGTGTGCATGAAGCTTGCAAGTTCTCCCTACATTTTGGTGGTTTCCTCCAGCTACTCCGTTTTCCTCTCAAAGTCCAACGACATGCATTGCAGGCTGATTGACATCTCTAGTGTGTGAATGTGCTCTGCAGTCGGTTAGTATCCCATTCAGGGTTTGGCATGCCATTAGATTCTTTGAGCATAGCAGTTATTTCTGATCATACTATATTATACGGTATGGCATTTACTCTCACTTACACATGCTTGATGAAGAAGACAAAACATGCAATTGATAACAACAAGACAATTTGCGTGTTAGGTTTCAGTGATTGATTATCACAAGTAACAAAAATGGTCAGATAGTCAATGAAGTATTGGAGAAAATAGTTCAAAGGTTTTGCGCTATTATACAAAGGTTCAATTCTGATTGGTCAGAAAGTGTTGAATCATTTTCTATAACAGCAGCTCTGATCAAATCAGTTGTTTTAATACCTTATTTTTTCTATAGTAACATACACAGGGACTTGTAAGGCAGATGCGCCACATAAATGGATTAAAAATATGTGTAACTCTTGATATTTTAGTGGGTTGCTGAGTATTTAGCATTGTTGCAATGAAGAAGTTTCCTTTCAAACTCATTTCTGTTGAATTTGCCTTTGATTGTTGTCTTGTCGCAGGAAACACCAACTTTAAAAAAAACAACAAAAAAACCCAACTTTTTTTAAGTAAACTGAGAGATACTTTTTTCACCCAGAAACCATGAAGGACAAAATGTTTTGCTCATAACTGTGTGTTCATTTTTTATGTCTGGGGCATTTGAGTAGTTTTTAATAAACCTACCTCCAATGGAAAGTCTTTTCAAAGTAAAATAAATTAATTAATTAATAGATATGGGCATTATTAAAGTTGCAACAGGGGCTCCAAAAATGTTGGCATGAAAATCTGCATCGTCTAACATATTTAAAATGCACTGCTGAAAAAGGTTTGGGTTTAGTCATTTTCTTGATTCTCAGAATTAGCATATTTTAAGTAGCTGAAACTTTAGAAGTGTTTAAAAGATTTCCACACACCCCTTCACTCAGGCTCAACACCAACTCTGAATGTCAGAATGTCTGATAAAGCAATTACCTGCATTTTCCCTTGAACACTTCGGATTGTTAAACAAATGAAGCACCATTCCAAGGATGCTTGTAAGAGGATCACTCCTTAGGCTAATGCTTATTGAGCTGAGCTGGAGTTGGAGCTCTTACTTGTGGGGTTATTGTAGTGCATCAGCATACACCCCCACCTAACCAACACCGCAACTCCACCCCCCAACCTTCTTCCAAAAAGGAAAAAAAAAGAGTTCAGAATCTATCGTCACAGGTCATTTTCCTGAATGAGTGAAATTACTTTAGGATTTCTTAGTTCCTGTTTCAGCTGAAATGTCGGTGAAAGACAGAAGACAGAAAATGGATTATGTTTAGTTGAAAACTCTAATTTGAACACCAACAAGGCACATCAACACTTTAAATGCAGACAATACAGCGATGTCCATAAGTATTAGGACAGTAATTTTGCCTCTGTACACCACCACAATGGATTGGAACGAAACAATCATGATGTGACTGAAGTGTAAACTTCCGGCTTTAATTCAAGGGGTTAACTGCATTAACCATTTAGGAACTACAGCCATTTATTTTTTTACATGGTCCCTCCATTTTCACAGGCTCGAAAGTAATTGGACAATGGATTGAACAGCAGTTTTTTAGCCAGGTGGTGGCCAGTTTGCTCATTTTGTTCATGTCGAATTAAGGAGATAAAAAGGTCTGCAGTTGATTCAAGTGTTGAATTTGTATTTGGTAGCTGTTCATGGAAATTCTCGATATGAGGTCCAGAGAGGTGTCAATGCAAGTGAATGAGGCCATCATTAGGCTGAGAAAAACAAAACAGACCTATCAGTGAGACAGCAGAAAATTTCAGTGTGGCCAAATCAACAAGGAATACATTCTAAGCTCAGCAAAACCAAAATGCCTGGAAGACCACAGAAGACAACTAAAGCGGATGATTGCAGAATATTTTCCTTGTTAAAGAAAAACCCATTCACAACATCTAAGTAAGTCAAGAATACTCTCATTGTCAAAGTCTACAATCAAGAGTCACCTTCATTAGCAAACCACTGGTAACACTCAAGATTAGAAAGGCCAATGGAACTGGCTCACTTGTGTTTATTGATGATGTGACCTCTGATAGAAGTAGCAGGATGAATTCTGAAATGTATAGAGCTACACTTTCTGCTTAGATGCAGTCAAATGCAGCAAAAATGATATAATGGCACTTCACAGTACAGATGGATGACTCAAAGCATAATGAGTAAACAACCCAAGAGCTTCTTAAGGCAAAGAAATTAAATATTCTTAAATGTCCAATGACCTCAACCCATTCGAGCTGTTTTTCACTTACTGAAGACAAAACTGAAAGCAGAAAGACCCACAAACAAGCAGCAACTGAAGTTGGTACAGTAAAGGTTTGGTAAAGCACCTCCTGGAGGAAACTTGGCATTTGGAGATATCCATAGGTTCCAGACTTCAGGAAGTGATTGACTGCAAGTTTTCAATATAATCCTAATATTTATGATTGTTAGTTTGTCCAATTACCTTTAAGCCTGTGAAAATGGATGGACTCTGTATTATAATAATAATTAAAAAAGTTATAATGCCTAATGGTTAATGTTGTCACAATTGGAGGCGGAGATGGATGCAAGTGCAGATTAGCTTTAATATAAATACAAACCAAACAGTAGATATAGAACTTGTGGCAAAAGACTAAGGCAAAGAGTGCTTGATTCAGGTGCAGGTGGTCATGTGACTGCGATGCAGTGAGGTACAGTGGGAGATGTAGTTCAGAGTTTCAGAGCTCCTTCTCTGAT
>JAOUWY010000048.1:14282020-14297391 GCA_025728095.1 Prietella phreatophila | reverse complement strand
GGGTCGTTAGATAAGAGCATTCCATAGTTTAACATTAAAATAGAAATGATTGTAGGTTCATGAGATCAGTTGCTTTATTTCTTGCCATCACCTGTATTAAATTTGGAGACAAGAATGCAACATGAACTGTTGAATGAAAAAATTTTCTTTTTTATTATTTTTATTTAATGACTTTTTCTCACAGCTCACGGATAGCTGATCCACACCATGTGTCCTGCGAGTTTCTGCTTATAACCAGCGTGTTTTGGTGCGAATGTACAGATATTGGAGTTATTAATGGGGCAAGAGACTGACACACATGACCCGCTGTACATCCTGGGGACTCTTGGACAAGTGAGGATGATTTGGTGTCCAGGAAATTAGCGTCCGCAGCTAATCAGCTCACGTAAATCCTGAGGGTACGTGCTAATCCTCTGAATTTCAGCAAACTCATTTGTAAAGTATTTATGACCTAAAAGTTCCTGTATTTATTACCTGAATGGTCATCAGTGTAGCACCTTGTTTAATTGGTTTATTACACCACAGCTCTGAGTTCTCCGTTCTGATTGGTCAGGGGCGTGGAATCATTTTCTATAACAGTAGCTTTGACAGTACAACAGATGTAGGTCACGGGTTTATATGAATTGTGATACGTTATCTTTTCTATCGTAACAGCTCGTTCACCGGGATTTGTACAGGTTATAGCTGCTATAGTGTACGTGAGAACAGGAACGAATGGAACTATAAACAGATAAAAGCGTATAAATAAATAACATAGTTTACAAAACACTGTTGTGTAAGAGGAATAAAAGATGTTTGAATGTGCTTTTACTTCAGGATGGTAACAGTAACTTTTTTTTTTATTAAAGCAACAGAACGACACGACGAGGAGTGTTTTATTCATTACATAAAAGGGTTAAGCTACGTTAACTTACACAAAGGAGCATCTCAAAAATATGTGAACATCGTGGATTTCAAAATATTGGAACAAGATTGAGGCAATATTTTGAGATTAAAGTGAAAAAAAATGAACTTTTCCACGATATTCAATTTTTTAAAGCTGCACCTTTAAAGATCTTAAAAGCAAAAATCAGTCGTAATTAATGACACTGCACTGTGTGAGTGTTTTCTGTTGATCTTTTCTAGATGATTCCGCGGGTGTGGAAAGTATGATAAAGAATACAGATGAGACTGAAGTCTGCATCAGAGAGAGAGAGAGAGAGAGAGAGAGGGAGAGAGAGAGAGGGAGGTAGGATGACAGAGACAGAGAGAGAGAACATGCAATAGAGAGAAGTGTTTGTGCCATTGTTCATGGTTTAAAATCTGTTCATGGATGTAAAGCTGTTCATAATGAGTACAAAAGGGAAGGAGAGAGAAGGTAGAGAGGAGAGAAGGAAGAAAGAGAGAGAGAAGATGCTGCGGCTGCGGGAAGTATGTGAGACAGACCACGGTCTGAAGTCTGCATCAGAGAGAGAGAGAGAGAGAGAGAGAGAGAGAGAGAGAGAGAGAGATGATGATGATGATGATGATTCTGCGGCTGCGGGAAGTATGTGAGACAGAGAGCGGTCTGAAGTCTGCATCAGAGAGAGAGAGAGAGAGAGAGAGAGAGAGAGAGAGAGAGAGAGAGAGAGAGAGAGAAAGTGTTTATGACATTGTCACTTACATAAGTGAAGTGCTGTTCATGGTTTAAAAGCTGTTCATATATTCCAGGCAATATAGGTGCACACAGTTATTTTGCATAATGCAATCCAGTTATACAAACCTGCCTGGAATTTGTTACACTACATACAAAGAATGGGTCAAAGATTTTTGTAAGTAATAGCCCCATTTCCAGAAAATTTGGGATTTTTTTGTTCTAAAATACAATGAAAACAAAAATCTGTGATTTGTCAAGTCTCTCTCCAACATTAAAATTAACTCACAAAAGTACAAAGAAAATATATTCAGTGTTTTCACTGACCAACTTCATTGTATTTTGTAAATTTCTAATTTAATGCTTTCAACACACTCAAAAAAGTTGGGAAAGAGGCTAAATAAGACTGAAAAGTTTATAGAATATTGCACTTTTGTCATTCAATTATATCTTTTTTTTATTTTGTAAGGCACTTTGAATTATTATTGTTATTAATATATGGCTGCATAAGGTAACGCGACGTTAAAATCCAACGCCAAACTATTGCTCTAATCACCATGACTTCCTGCCACGTTTCGTGTTACATTCTAGTTCTTTCGTTACATCCTTCTGCTTCTGGCTCTTTGTGTACGTTCCTGTGCTTTTCTGGTGCTGTGAATTATTATTATTATTATTATTGTTATTATTATTGTTAATAAAAAAAACTAAACACGTTTATGGGAGCCATTCTTCGTGTGCGTTTTCACTCTTTACACCGAAGCGCAGATGAATTCACGAATCTGATTGCTCGTTGTTTCTATAGAAACGACAACTAACTCGTACTGCCTCACACGCTGGACGCTCCACATAAAGGCAAGCTGTCGAATACGGTGAGGTTTTCTGTGAGGAGATATTGATGTCGATTTGTGGAAGGAGTCTCCAGTGTCGGTGCTTTGCAACAGTCTGAGGTAAAGCCATTTTTTTTACAGCCCCCCCCCCCCGCCTTAATCGTACCCGAGTTTGCTGTAACTTTCCGACGTTAGTTTATCCATCACCAATCAGAGTTGATCAATCGCCTTGAAAGTCTAATCTTGTCCTGCAAATTCAGATTTGGTCCTTCATCAGTAGTTCAACCCATACGTACTAGTGTCAATGTGTTTCAGATGAGATTGTTTGTTTTATCTAGGACGGACATCAACTTTTATGTAGCAGACAATAAAAATAAATGCGCAGAAGTATGATCTTGCTCACATGAACAATGCATTACTCTGTAAGGCTCTCAACATTTAGACTGGACTATCTTTAAAAATGAACAAACGAACAAACAAACAAATAAATAAATAAAGACTAAGATCAGGAGAAATGAATTGAGTCGAATGAATCAAGAGAACCTGCGATGCATTGGCACCCTGTCAAGGTGTACTCCGCCTTCGATGCTCCCTGGGATAGGCTCCAGGTTCCCCCGTGACCCTGGAGAAGGAATAAGCGGTAGAAGATCGATGGATGGAATCAAGAGAAATGAGATATTTCCAGTCATTTGATTCGAGTGAACAAATTATTTATACTGTAGTCTACAGGAAGGTAAGAAGGTCTCCATGTTCACGAGTTGCTCAGTTGAGTTAAGTTCCTAACTATAAGAACTGCTATAATAAATATCTTCAATAATGGTGTGCTGTGATTTCCATCACTTCCCATAACAAAGTTATAGCAAATTAAACAAATCAAATGCTACCATCTAACTATGCCTGATGGATCCTGATGTATTTTTATAAATAGATGTTCATTTTTACAAATAAGGTTTAGTCATCAACCTTTCACCCAAGTGCAGGAAACACTAACACATGTCGTATCGCCTGTGTTTGTGGAGCTCATTAACGGTTTTGCCTGGTTTCTGGTGCAGTAAAAACATCTTCACAAATTACACCCAACAGCTGTCGCCTTCTGTTGCCCTTTGAAGCAAGCACCCTGTTTACTACACAGCATTTCTGTTGTTGTTTTTGTTGTTGTCGTTTTTAATCCTCAATAATTGGAGCACTTTGCTGGACCCATGATTCAGGGTTCTGTTTGCTCTGATGAACTTTTTTTCCCCGAACTGATTTGAAGTTCTCCGAATACACGCTGGAAGGAGTACCCCTACATTCACGCAACTTCCAAAGAAGCGATCGTCAGCTCTGGAAGTCGAGTCCATTCAGGCGTAAAAGTGAATTAGCTAGAACAAACACAGCTAATGTGGCATGTGCGATTGGACAGCCACTTAACAGCATTAGAGGCTCTGTGCACATCTGATGCGCTTTTTTCCGCTGACTCTGGCGAAGCCAACCTGCTCAGGTATAAAGGTGGTGAAGAGCCACGGCTCGTCCTCAACCATCTCTGATCTCTCAGTGTCTCTGACCACATTCGCAGAGCATCTCCTCCATCAATTAACACAGGTAAGACAATCACATCTCTATTATTTATTTATCTAACGGTTCTTTTGGGTTGTGGATATGTTTGGGATGAGCTAGTCAAACCCTGTACTGCTTTAAAGATACTTACATTTTTCTGTTATACTTTGGCATAGCTTATTAGCGGGTGTGAATATCTTGAACAGTGATGTACAGATGTGGGATCGGGATCAAATGAAACATATCGGGTTTTCCTTTTGATAGCGTTTCTTCTAAACGGAAAGAAACATGAAAGATTTCAGCTGTAAAATAAGATTTGACTCGATTTCTTACAAATTTGTCAGAGCCTTAACTCCTAAACAATTTTAACCTTCGAGAGAATTGTTGCTTATAGCTGGTTTAACCAAGAAACTAACTTGTTTCTCAGGTAGACAATTATCTGTAAAATGACATTATAAAGCATGGAAAGAATTATGTTTGAAATGTTTATTATTTTTTATAATTATATATATAATGAGAAATAAAAGACTTCATGATGTGTCTGTCTGCTTCCTGTTGGGTCTCCACCTCATCCCAAGTGTCAATAGTTTACTTTAGCTACACGGTGTCTGATCCCAGAGTCTAATCAAATACAGTGTTCTCCTTTTCTTGTTCCTGCCCCTCTGCGTCGTTCAGACAATGGCGATTTGGCTCCAGGGTGGTGCTCTTCTCTTCTTGCTGGCGTTCTACAGTGCAGGAGTCAATGCTGGGGCACCCCAACACCTGTGTGGTTCTCACCTGGTTGACGCCCTGTACCTAGTCTGCGGCCCGAACGGGTTCTTCTACAACCCTAAAAGAGAGGTGGATCCTCTACTGGGTAAGGAAGAATTCACGTTTAAATGAGATTCCTTCCAGTTTTTATCCTCAGATTCACAATGGACCCATCGTTTTTGGATGACTGATTTATGAGGTCTTTTTCCAGGGTTCCTTCCCCCCAAATCTGCTCCGGAGGGCGAGCTGGCTGAATACCCCTATAAAGAGTACAGTGAGCTGATGGTGAAGAGAGGCATTGTGGAGCTGTGCTGCCATAAACCCTGCAGCTTGCACGACCTGCAAAACTACTGCAACTGAAACACCAGCAAACTGTTGCATCACCTGCTGCGAATGAGACGATGGCCTGCTTAATTGTGGGGGGTTTTCCCTAGAAAATAAAAAGGTACATCAAATGAACGTTTACGATTCTTCTTTAGTGACACGTAAAGCATGAACTATACAAACAAGACCATGAAGAACAACACTTGAATCAGACATGATAGTCTCTGACTAAGTAAAAAAAATAAAAAATCCTGTGGTATAACAGAACGAATAAAAGCCAAGAAGGATACTAAAGCAAATATTCACATTTATACACTTAACAGACGTTTGTCCAAACAATGGGTTTAAAAGTTGGGTTGTTCATTTTAACCCAGTAACATGGGTTGTTTTTTCAACCCAAAGGACAGTTTCATTTAAAAAAAAAATAATTCTGGGTTCATTTTATTTCATAAATGGGTTCGAATTTTCCAAGTTATTTTTACCCTAACAAAAAAAACAACTGTCGAATACAAACCATCAGCTAACCATTTAAACTATTACCATGACTAGTTTTTAATCGTATCTACTAGACATAACATGTCACCAATAGAAGAACAACAAAGAAGAGTCCAGTAGAGACCCACATAATAATAATAATAATAACACTAAATACACAAAAAAAACAGAATACAAGCACTAATATTTAATGGTGTTTAATGACTTGTAAATTATATGGAAAACATTACACTGTTATGAAGATATTTGCAATTGTTTGTTGTAGGTCTCATTCTGTTTGTGGCTAGAGCTCGTTGCATTTACACTATTTGGCCAGCAGGTGTCGCCAGACTGTTGCGTGAAACAGTGAATCATTTGATTCAATTGATTCGAAGCTTTGAAAAGCTTCGTTTCTCCCTTCACTACTATTAATAGAACTGTTCTTTTTTTATTATTCGTTTAGTATATTATTATTATTATTATTATTATTATTATTATTATTAAGATCCCCCATGCTAGTAAATTGGCTTACTAGCATTAGCATATTCTGTTTAGGCTGAATTCGCTGAAATGTTTCTCATGGTTGAAGTCTTTGCAGAAACCTACAGAATGTTGTTGCTTTAATATTAACAGCCACATTTGTGCTAGCCATGTTACAGAGCTGTATCACAGTTTATGTGTTCAGTATGAACGCATAAATGAATTTTTGTATAAAATGCGAATAGAATGGGGTGACAGTTATACATGATAGTTTATAAAGAGAAATCAGGGATGGGAGGATCGAGGAGTTCAATTCAGAGAGCAAGTTAATCACAGTAATATAAGTGATATCTATTGGAAATATCCTATATACTCACAAGTGCAAAACCTTCAAGTTCAGGTTCAACCTGCACTCCCTACACAGCTTCTTATGACTGGAACAACTGATTCTAATTTTATGGATTTAAATATGCAACATACAATAATGAAATGTTCATATGATGTACTTGTACAACAACCGGAGGCTAAAATATGACAATAAATGTGTTCATAATACTGTTAGAAATACAAAATAGAGCGAACCTAAAAAATTACACAATTAAAAATACATAAAAATGTCCTATTTTTAATATACAATTCTGTAGAACTGCAAAAAATAAATGAGTGTCTTATTGCATGCAAAACAAAGTGCCTTTACGAAGGCGTGCAAGGTCCGCTAATCCAGGCTCGATCCAGACTCCAGATCGTACACTAGCCAAGGCTCTTTCTCCCGAAGGATTTGACAGAATTCTGCTTTCACAGCTCTTCCTCCCGTGTCAAGAGATCTGTACAGGAGCCTCATTTGCATATGAGATGTTGATTTCATTTCATCACGAATCATGTTCTTGCTTTTTAAACAGTCTGCTATCTCCATTACAGAAGAAATTCTCTCAATGAGTATTTGTCTGTGTTTGTCCACAAAGTCAGCATCTAAAATGCAGATGATAATCGAATGATTGTAAACATTAAACATTTAAACAGTGTACACAGCAACTGGATTAGATATGTAGTAGTGTTTTCATAGAAATATTTTAATATTTAAAACACCAAAAACGGATATATTTGCCGTAACGTGAAATGTGCAATCTAATGTGAAACTTCCACTGAGTTAAACGTTTCAGACAGCCTTACCTGTTCTATCCAATCTGGCTCTCTCTGTACCTGATGCAAAAAGACAAAACAAGAGGTGATCATCTCATTAATATACAACCCGAGCTACAGTTCCTGAAGACGAGCCGAAACCATTCGTTCATCTTCAGTAACCAGTAGGGGTGTTTCACTCTGTGTTTCACACCTGACCGAACTGCTACTGTACCCATGTTTACACTAGCAAGAAAGAAAGATTCCCCACTTACAGCTTTAATTCCTACCTGCAATTACTTCCTAAAAATCTTAACCTTGTACTGCTGATAGAGATGACATTTGTACAGAGTATGTACCATGTAAATCAAACTTAACTTCTATTTTAAAATGAACTGGTGTGTATAAATTATATAGTGGGCTGTAGGCTATACATTTTTGTTACTACCATATCTCATCCAAGCTTAAATAATAAATAAAATAAACTGGACAGGCCATGCCCACAAGTGACAATAGCACCCACTACAAGCCCACAAGAGACTTCAAACTACAACAGACACAGTTGTTCTGGATCCACTGCGACCTTGAATTAGGATAAAAGGGTCCTAAAGATAGATAGATGGATGGATGACTGAATGAATGACAGGCTTAGCCCTACCAACCCATAAATACCAGCCACCCTAAACATGTGCACCCTCATTTTAACATTTGCTCACCTGTAAGCAAGACCATACGAGGCTTCCACACCACCTGGCATTTTTCATCCAAAAGACTTAATGTGACTTCATTCACCTCAGTATTAAAGAACACTTCAAATGTAGGGTGAAAGTTTGGGCCATAGTCACATTCAAACATCTCATCCTAAGGAAACAAGTGATGGACTGAATATTCTAGATAGTCAAGCATGTTTCTTCAAAAATAACAAAACAATAATAATAATAATAATAATATGAGATGTTATATTTACCTCGGGCTGGGAAACATAATCACAGTCAGTAGTTTTACAGTATGGTATGTATTTTTTACCAGGGGTCAGCTGACATCTGGAGCTTGTCGAAATATGTGTTGGTGTCATGTCTTTTCTGTACCTTTAAGGCCCAAAAAACGTACTGTATTTTAACAAAAATATTCAAAACATGACAATTTTGGTCACGGAGATGTGGCTAACAATACAGCACCTTTCTCACTGCACATAAGCACAGCATCAGGAATAAACAACACTAACCTATAATGTTGATTAAAGCAGATTACCTCATCAACGGGGACGTTCCCTGGTAACAGATGGATGTCCAGTTTCCTCATACTGTTATTATAGAACAGGAGAACCTGGGCTCTGATGGGATACGCTGGTAATAGCAGTGATTTTAACAGACCAAAAAGGGAGAGACATTGAATGTCTATGATCACGTGTGTGTCTGTTACTTTCAGCGGCTGAATGATCTCCACGTTTCCACCGGTCACGTGTGCCACAGTCAGTTTAACCACATCTTTATCTGCAACATATAAACAACCATAACAAGCCATAGATTATATTAATAAACACATATTTTAATCCCACAATGACAATATACTGCAAAGCTCTACATCAACTATTCTACTGTAACATTATTATACTCATCAGGAAAACCTTTCTACTATTTATTTTTTTTAAATAGTATAATAATTTTGAGAAATGTTTGAAATATTTTGAGATACCAGGTCATACATTCGCAACCTTGGATTGTTCTTGGAAACGTTCTGATTTTTGGTGTATAACAAAAGCAATTCTTTGGGCCCTTAAATGGGGTTCACTCGCCAAAAAACAAAGACTGACTGGAACCCCTGTACCAAGGCTTAATTTCAGTACACTTTGACTGATTCTTACTTAAAAAATGAAAACGTTAGAAGACAGTCAAAGGTCAACTTACGGATCTCGCAATGCGGAAGGTGGAGGTGACGGATAGAACCTTCCCAGCAGTCAATACTGTACAGAGGTCCTGCAAACTCCATTTGGTGTAATCCACCAAAGAAATGGTGGTCCCAGGACACTATTCTGTACAGCATGCTCCCTTGTTCTTCAAGCTTAAACACAAGGTCGGTGGATTTGCACATAAACTGACCAGCAGGAAGGCAGAGAATCCTGAAAAAGTGAAAACAGTGGTGAGAAACACATCAGCGTTAATAATTCAGCAGTCAGAACTTAGTCTGAATTCAGAAATGAACAAATCAAAAATTGACTTGGCTTTAGTTGAAAACCTACTTAAAAGGTTATAGCTAACATAATAAGTTAGTTAATTAATTGCATTAATAAATAATAGTTAATAATTAATGTTAGTTAACTGCATTAATACAGACAAAAGAAAATCCACAGCTGTACGATTTTTCACATCAGCTCTTTCAGGTTTTTGATATAGCACATCATGTTTGTGCCCTAAACAAAAAGTGAGAAAATTTTAAGTTTAAACACCAAATGAAAACTTTTGTGGAAGTAAATAAGAAGTGTATTCATGTGTATTTACCGGTTTTCCTCAGAGCGGTTTTTAACTAATTTATGAATCAGTAGTTCAGCGTTGGCTGAGGCCTGTAAACAAAAGACCAGGCATTTTCATTGGGTGAGCATATTTATCTGATCAGTCAAACATGTGAAAACATTAAATAAATTTTTTCACCTCAAAGATATGACAAAGGCATTGTTTCAAGGAAAAATGTAAACAATGACGTTAAAGCCCTTTTATGTAAATTTGACTTAAAACATACATTTTGTTAATACTTTTTATTTCAACAAACACGTAAATTGTTTTATTTTGTAATTTATTCACCTTGTGAGAACACTGGGTGAAAAACATACATTCACAATTAAGGTCAATAAAACACATCCAATCCACCTACTGACATGTTTTGGAGAGATGGGACGACTGCAGATGAAACCCTCATGGACAGCGGTGGAATAGTTGATCTCAGGATTAAACCCACTTGCCCCCCCCAATCTGTAACCTGACTAAAACACATTAATACAAATACATAGTTATTTTTCCAGAGAGAATACTTTTCAGTTTGCACAGTATTCTATGTGCCATGCTGTCTAATACTCAGCATATAACAATTCTAACATGGTTAACTGATCACATTCGTTATGAGTGAGCTTTGATTTCTTTAGTGAATCAATCATAGTGAATCCGTAATGATTCACTCAGAACATTTTTTAATACTGTGTATTTAACACTAATATATAAATATTTATACTGTATTCTTAGAGCGTGGGGATTATTCAAGTTGTAACAAAGCGCAGTCATAGTGTTTGTTTACAACTCTTGTGTGTAACCAGTATTTATACATTTCTTTTTGTTGATCATTTGAACTAGCTTTTCCCACGACAATGTACTTTATTCCTCACATACTTTATACTCCCATTCCAACAAGTACACTTGTACTACCAAAGGGAGGCCCACTTCACACGTTGGGAAACACTTGGTTAGTCTATGTCTAATGTTAAGTGACAAAGCTTTAGCTAACTATAGCAAAAACTACATGGATAAGTGGCTGATCTAATGTGGATATAAATAGTGTAGAAACACCTGTTAACACTTCAGGGTTTTGAGATGAAAACATGAAAAATGAAAATCCAAGATTCCAAGATCTTTTCAAATCGTTTTTCACCTTTTATGAGATATAGTCATTAAAAAAAATCTAATTCAAGAGGAAAACAAATAAAAAAAGATTTTTAAAAAGAGGAAACCAGCCGTTTTAGAAATACTCTAAGCATCCCACCAACCATGCCATGTCACTGAGATCACATTGTTCGTCCATTCTGATGATCCATTTGATGTAAACATTAACTGAAGCTCTTGACCTCTTCACATTCACAAACTCATTCACATCTAGGGGCATTTTTGTGTAGGCAATCCACCTACCCTGATCTTTCAGATCCATGGGTGGAAACACCATACGCTGGCGCAAAAACTCACCCTGTTTCTCGGGCAAGGGACCCAGCCTAAAAATCCTTGGTGCCTCTTTTCCTGTTCTCCTCCATGCTTCAAAATTCATGTCCCGAAGACAGTCTCTGTTTGCTGCCACCATCTCCTTGATCATCTCTAGCAATTCCTTGACCTGGGTGTTATCAAGTCTGTTGTTATTATTAAAAACATGATATCTGTTTCCACATTTCTCAACCAGCCACTGGAGTGCCTTTCCTTCACTCTCAATGTGTCTCTCTATGGTTGTGTCTCCCAGAAAGTCACCATATGTAAAGAGGACTATAATGTGACTCCAGACTCTCTCACCAAGAAGATCCAGGTATCTGACTAATGCTTTTCTTTGTTTTTCCCTAAATTTTAAGTCCAAGCGCATGACCAGCAGTACAGCATGCGGACCTGGGGGACACATGGACACTCTGAGCTCAAACTCCTGTTTAAGTGACTCAGTGGAGTTCCTTCTCAACCACCCTGGAGCTTCAATCACAGTGATCTTCCTCCCTGCTACTTTTCCCTGTCTCTTCCCACACTGGTCATGCTGGTTGAACTCAAATGTATCGTAGCCCAGGATAGTGTTTCCTGATGAACTTTTCCCAGCATTCCTGTAGCCCAGCAGCACGATCCTCACTTCAGATAAACGGTCTATAGCAACTGCAGGACAAGGAGAAAAACACCGACATTATGTTACTCTACTGGTCCCTGAAATAATTAGTAACTGCAAGTATAATTATTAAAATAACAATGTATGTCTCTAATGGAGAAAAGCACTAACAGATAAGATTCATTATTTTCCCAGAACTTACACCTGTGTTTCCTAAATAATTGTCTCTGATTTGACACCTTCATCCTCCTCAGCTTTGATCTGTCTTCCTCTAGATTCTTCCTCTCTTTCACTTCTTGTAATATCTTGGTGTCAATTTCCAAATGCCCGCCTCCGTTTCCTGCCACCATCTTCTCTATCTTCTCCAGCAGCTCAGTGACCTGGGTGTTATCATTTCTGCTATTATTGTTGAAAACATGATATCTGTTTCCACACTGTTCAACCAGCCACTGAAGGGCCTTTCCTTTATACTCGATGTACTGCTCTATAGTTTGGTCTCTTATCCCGTCCCCAACGGTGAACAGAACTATACTGTGACTCCAGAATCTTTGTGTAAGAAGCTTCATACATCCTCTCAGTGCGTTTTTTTCACTCTCCCATGATTGTAAGTCCAAACGCATAACCAGCAGAACAGCATGTGGACCTGGAGGACACATGGACACACTGAGCACAATCTCCTGTTTGAGCACCTGTGTTACATATTTATCTCTATGCCATCCTGGAACTTCAACCACAGTGATCTTCCTCCCTGCGACTTCTCCCTGTCTCTTCACACACTGTGCACTTCCTCGTAAGTCAAACTCCTCACTGCCCAAGATGGTGTTTCCAGATGAACTTTTCCCTGCAGTCCTACAGCCCAGTAGCACAAGCCTCAGTTCTGAGAGATGGTGTGCGTCATCTGCAAACAAGCAAAAAAAAAATTCCAAAGCATTATTATTATTATTATTATTACTACTACTACTACTACTACTAGATTATTGCAAAGCAGCTATACATGAATTCAGATATACTGTAGATTTAAATTTAGAACCCCAGTGAGTAAGCTAGGGTGTGGTTGTGTCCAGAAAATGTGACATCTTACAGAGCACAATTCATTCTAATATTAAATTATGGAAAGAATATACAGTAGTGCTTGAAAGTTTGTGAACTCTACAGAATTTTCTATATCTATGCATAAATATGATCTAGAACATCATTAAATTTTCACATAAGTTCTAAAACTAGACAAAGAGAACCCAATTAAACAACTGAGACAAAAATATTATACTTGGTTAGTTATTTATTGAGGAAAATGATCCAATATTACATATCTGTGAGTGGCAAAAGTATTTGAACCTCTAGGATTAGCATCTCATTTCATAAGATGCAGTTAGAGTCAGGTGATTTCAATCAGTGGAATGATGATCAGGTGTGAGTGAGCACTCTATTTTATTTAAAGAACAGGGATCTATCAGAGACTGATCTTCACAACACATATCTGTGGAAGTGCATCATGTCATGAACAAAAAAGATTTCTGAGTACCTCAGAAAAAGAGTTGTTGATGCTCATTATAAAACCATCTCTAAAGAATTTGGATGCCAACAATGCAGTCAGACAGATTGTGTACAAATGAAGGAAATTCAAGACCCTTGTTACCTTCCCCTGGAGTACAATAAAGATCACTCCAAAAGCAGTGTAATAGTCTTGAATCTGAAGAGAATCTGGGTCATGCAGCAAGACAACAAGCCTAAACACACAAGTCGTTCTACCAAAGAATGGTTAAAGAAGAATAAAGGTAATGTTTTGGAATGGTCAAGTCAAAGTCTTGACCTTAATCCAATAGAAATGTTGTAGAAGAACCTGAAGCAAGCAGTTCATGTGAGGAAACCCACCAATATCCCAGAGTTGAAGCTGTTCTGTACTGAGGAATGGGCTAAAATTCCTGCAAGCTGATGTGTCGGACTGATCAAGAGTTACCCCATACGTTTATCTGCAGTTATTGCTGCACAACCACATATAGGGCTCACACCACATACTGAAAGCAAATGTTCACATACTTTTACCGCTCAGATATGTAATATTAGATCATTTCCCTCATAAATAAATGATCAAGCATAACATTTTTGTCTCATTTGTTTAATTGGGTCCTCTTTATCTACTTTTAGGAAATATGGAAAATTCTGAAAGGTTCAAAAACTTTCAAGCACCACTGTAGAACAACTATGATTCTGCCTGGAGGAGACCATTTGCAAAAGTCACTGCTCAGGTAAAGAGGGTAAACATTCGAAAAGGCGTTTTGGAGATTTAGCAAGTGTGCGGAAAAACGTGCACTGGTGGAAATCCAACACTGCTCTTCATCCTGAGAACACCATCCCCACCACGAAACATGGTGATTGTAGCATCAGGTCAGAATGCTCATCAGGGACTGGGAAACTGGTCAGGTTTGATGGCAAGATGGATGGAGCCAAATACAGGGCAATCCTAGAAGTAAGCCTGTTAGGGACTACGACCCTAAGCCAAAGTCACACCAGAACAGTTCAAAACAATAAACCTAAATGTGATTCAACTTTGGGTCACAATTTAAAAAAAAAGTAAGCATATATTTAGACTAATGCAGTCAAACTGTTTACCTAATTTATTTTCATAATCTTGCAGTTAGGACAAAAAGTCAACAGAAATAAAAAGAAAATTCAACCAGCACACAGTGAGTTGAAAGGATACTGGATGAGTCCTGATATAAGTGTAAGGACTGTCTTTATGATTACAGCAGCAGTTATTAGGATGTGCAAGACTCTATGATAAACACCTGACATTTGTCTACTGAAAACAACTGAAATGAACCACAATCTAAAAACTCACCAGATTTGTACCTGATGTTACTCCAAGCCATCTTTGACTACTTCTCTATCTCTTTCACATCTGCAATAAAACAAACAAGTAAACATCTGTTTTCATCTTTAAACTGATCATATTGGAAACCCCCCTCCCACCCCCAAAAAAAACCTCCCATATGCACATTATTATATTCTAAATATTTTTATTTTAGTACAGAGTAATGCTGTAGAAAAAGCAAAGCCAGGATAAAACAGAACAGTCTCCAGAATACTTGGTTACAAGACTCACAATCTAAGGAATGAGACAGTGGAAGCAGTGGAAGCTTAAAACTGTTCAATTTTGAAGACGCTGTACAGAGAGCAACACAGCAGAAGAAGAAAAAAACACAGTACTCTACCCTGGAAAGGGTGCCAGTCCATCGCAGGGCACAATCACATACACACTCACACACCCATTCATATACGGACACTTTAGACACACCAATCGGCTTACCATGCATGTCTTTGGACTGGGGGAGGAAACCGGAGTACCCGTACGAAACCCCCGCAGCACGGGGAGAACATGCAAACACACACAGGGCCCCGGCAGGACTAGGGCCAAATACATTTTTTCTAAATACTGTATGTCCATCCATCCATTCATCTTCAACCGCTTATTCCTTCTTCAGGGTCACGGGGCACGTGGAGCCTATCCCAGGAAGCATCGGGCACAAGGCGGGGTACACCCTGGACAGGGTGTCAGTCCATCGGAGGGCACAATCACATACACACACACACACACCCATTCATACACTACGGACACTTTAAACACGCCAATCAACCTACCATGCATGTCTTTGGACTGGGGGAGGAAACCGGAGTACCCGGAGGAAACCCCCACAGCA
>JAOUWY010000048.1:14269205-14281920 GCA_025728095.1 Prietella phreatophila | reverse complement strand
TGTGTGAGAGAGAGAGACCGCTTGTAGTGTGTGTGTGTGTGTGTGTGTGTGTGTGTGTGTGTGTGTGTGTGTGTGTGTGTGTGTGTGGATGGGTTCTAGCTCCGCTACAACTCTGTTCAGGATTAACAAATGAAAGTTGCTTCTATGAAAATTTAACTCTGTTAGAAAGATGACAAACTACAGTACATCTTTTTCGCGTGTTCATTCCATCATGCCACCCTTTCCTATAGGGCACGTCCCAATGTGTTTCCTTACATAAACAGTGTATAATCTCAGATTGTCACAATATCAGGTTTTTTTATTTTGACACCAATACCAGGTGTATTGTGGTTGTCAATACCAAAACGATACTTTTAAATGAGTTATTTCGTTAGATAATGAATTAACTAAGTCGCATTAGTGCTGCATCAATCAGGACTCCATAAGAATGCCGTACGTTCACAAAATTCATACAAGTGGGTGGCACAGATTCAGTCTACCTGCCCTGTATTTAAGAAACCATTCTGTAGGTGTCAGTGATAACACAAAGATAAGAGCCATGCTTTTACTTCTGCCATAAGGAGGATTATTTACTGTTGGGTTCACCCTTGAGTACTGATCACCCTTGAGTACAACTTTTTACTTGAAAGAGTCACTTTTCGTAAAGAGTTTTTCATTTCCAGAG
Organism: Prietella phreatophila; assembly: GCA_025728095.1. Classification (NCBI taxonomy): domain Eukaryota; kingdom Metazoa; phylum Chordata; class Actinopteri; order Siluriformes; family Ictaluridae; genus Prietella; species Prietella phreatophila. The sequence goes on along the minus strand of JAOUWY010000048.1, from coordinate 14,281,256 downwards.
TAAATGGCATCTGTGTGTCTCATCTCTATGATCCTTGGATAAAGAAAGGATAGACTTTTCAAGGTCAAACCAATGAAGACTGTACTGTCAGTGTAGCCAAACAATATTCATTCGAACAGTAGCTTTTTCCATAACAATGAGACTGAATCTGTATAGGAAATAAAGATTAATATAAAAAAAGAGCACTCTGAAAACCACTCAGACAACCTTATTACAAAGTCCAATATTAGGACTACATGTAATTCTACTACAGGCTCATTAACAACACTGCTCTGAGACTTTTTTTTTTTTTTTACTGATGAGCCTCTGAAAACAAGTTCTTTATTTCAAAACCCAAACAGTACTTTTGAGGTCAGTAGAAACAGTAGAATCAACATGTAAAATCTGAAAAATTTACAAATGACTGCCAATGTTTCTGTAAAGTTTCCCATTGTTAAACGAGGCATAAAACATCCATCAAACAACCATATCTCAGATAACAGACAGATACAATAGCAGCATAGAAGAGGGAAGAAACCCAGAGTTTGATGATTGATCAAATTTGTCTGAATAACATTTGATAAGTACGGGTATTCTTTCTGAATTACTATCTGAGTATTATTTATTATTATTACTCCAAACCCATGTAAAAAACTGAAGGAAAAAAAAAAACTACTGCTTGCAACAGTATTCAACCCCCAGGTACCAGAAGCTCAAGATGAATGCTGTTTTGTTACTTAGGACCAAATTCACTTTTAACTGGACTTCACCTGTGAAATATTAAAACATCTATCATTTTATGGACAAACCCCACCACAGGTGAACTGTCAGTGAGCGGACTGAAGAAAAGGAGTAAAAATTAAGATTAATGAGCATTCCAAGGAAGTTTAAGATCATTTAATAGAATTTCCTTACTTAGGAATGAGGTGTAAAATGATATCCAAGAAGACATCCCAGTAAGCACTGTCGGGTCAGTTAGGAAGCAGCATCACGCCAACCAAACACTACCAGGACAAGGCCTTCCCTCAAAACCCAGTGCAAACCCATGACAGAAACTGTTGAGGTAAGCCACGGTAAGGCCAACATTTACTCTTAAGGAGTGCCAGAATACAGTGGCTGAGACTGGAGTGAAGGTTCACCAGACAACTATTTTAAAAGCTCTGTATGTATTTTCGTGGACTGTATGGGAGGTTGGCAAGAAACAAACCATTGCTCAAGAAAAGCCATATGAAGGCACACTAGTGATCCAGTGAAGATGTGGTTTTTTGGTGTGATGAGATCATGATTGATCTGGTATATTTGGGGAAGTTTCAAAGCACGGTGTGGTGTAAACCTAACACAGGTCATACCTCAGATAAAGCCATCCCTAACAGTGAACAATGGTGGTCATGCCCTGGGGATGCTTTTCATCCTCAGAACCGGGGCTTCTTATCAGAAATTTGATGGAGAACAGACGGAGCAAAATATAAGGTGGTAGTACAAGAAAACCTGCTTCAGTTTGCTAACAACCCCCACCCTAAAAAAAAATCCTAAAATTTACTTTGATATAACGTTTACATAACACAACTGAAAAATACAAGCATAAGTGCTCTCCATTAAGTGTTAACTAAACCCGAACTGTTCCAGTCTCCAGTTCCTTGACCAAGAAGGGCTGCTTCTTTTTAAGAATTTGATAGAACTCAGCTTTCGCTTTGTTTCCTCCTGATTCCAGATGTTTGTACAGTTCTCTCATTTTCTCTTGAGATATTGACTGTGCATCAGTGTAACTGTACATTTCCTTAGTGATAATATTCTTGCTTCTTAGACTGTCCGCGATCTCCATGACTGAAGTAACTCTCTGAATGAGCCTTTCTCTGTGCTGATCCACAAAGTCAGCACCTAAAATGCAGACAATAATAATGATTGTGAATATTAAAAAGACTTTTTAAGTGTTACACATTATCACACTTCCATTGCATCAGGATATTGTATTGGTGAAAAATCAGTGTCACCCATGGAGATCTAATTTCGTTTACAACATTTACAAGAAGTTGTCAGAGTTGTAATAATATTTTATAGAAATATTTCAATGTTTAAATTTGAATGGACTTGCAGGAGAGACTGTTGTGTAAGTCTATCTGGAGTCTCTTGCTTCCAAGAAGTAAACAAAGTCAGACTTACCTGTTACATCTGTTTTGGGTGAGGTTGCCTCTGTACCTAATGTGACAAGACAGGAGATAAGACTTGATATGACTTCATGTAAAATTTTTTTTACAGCTTTAGTTAAAGTTATGCCTCACAGTGGTGTTGATGTTGCCGTGCACATGACACCAGACACAAACACTAAGGAAGCGCTTGGGAAATTTTATTCACAAGTCCATGTAAATTACAAACTTCACAACCAGATGGCTTCTTCATCATTGCTGGGGACTTTAATCAGGCTAACCTCAAATTAGTCCTGTTTATATTGCACCGAAATGTTTGCAAACAGAGGAAAAACCACATTGGTCCAGGCATTCACAAATGTACCTGAAGCCTACAAAACCGTCACTGATTCCAAGAACTTCAGGGTTAAAATTCAACCAGAAACAATGGCTCACAGCCAAAGTAATAATAATAACTGTGGTTTTTTGTTTCAACCTTGTGATGCTGCCTTCAGATCAGGTGACATGACAGCATTCAGCATATGCTGCAGAAGTGAAGCATCCCTTCCGAATCTGCTCAGTGACTTCTACACTTGGTTTGAGGCACAGAACAACATTCCTATTAGAAAGTCCACACTTTCACCAGTCAACAATGTGCTCTGTCTGTTTAAAGTGAATGTAAAGAGAACTCCATTTAGGGTTAATCCACAGCCAGCCAGACAGGACCTGTTCTATATGACTGAGACTTTCATTGTGACTCTCATCAATCTAGCAGGCCATACTAACTTCATGGAACTGCTTAACTGGCAATACAACATCTGCTTGGCTTGCCAATTCAAATGTTCAAGAAGGCGAGACTCTTACTGCTTGTCAGGAGTTGCACTAGGCTAGGCTGGATTAGCATTGTCTGTCAATTGACCATCATGCCTGGTAACATCAACACCATATGATGTTAGTTGTTGCAAGTTGCCATACAAGAGTGGAAGTAGGCGAACTATTCAAGACAGATTAAAGAGGCCATAAGTATCCTCAAGGGAAAGACTACACATGTAGAAGTAGATGTTTGAAGGTCAAACTACTACTGCCTTGATCAAATTTAAGCAAGTGTGACCTGTCTACTCTCCACTGGCAGATGATAAGACATGTGTCTTGCAACCTATGGCCTACAGCTTCCTGTGGATGTCAAATAGCCAGGGTCAAGTTCACTTTAGTCACTTGAAGTCCTATTCCAGTGTTGCTCTTAAGTGTCTGCACTCAATGCCTTGGGTAGATTCCAAGACTTAACAATGTTAACTTTATTTAAGTTTGCATCTTGTTGATTTAAGGCATTTTTTGGCACTTAAATGTCAGAAATACAGGATCTCAACAAGTCATACTTGTTATATCAACTCAGTAACCCTGCTGATATAATCATCTGATAAGAAGCTCCTGGAACTTGCAGAAACAAAGAAATGGAGCCAAGGGTCTCCCTTCCTGCTGCAAAACCCCAGTGAAAGACTTAAAACTGTCCGACCTGTTAAGTGGAACATCTGGGGCATTACTACTGCTGCAGTAAACTAGCCAGATCTCAAGATGACCATAGGTGCAGAATATGTTCAGGAAGAACTACCCAAAATTGCCCTCACAGAGGGGAGGTGATTCAAAGCCATTGGGCTATGTATCTTCTTATGATTCTGACCCAGTGACTCCAAATGTTCTTCTGATGGGGTGGCCAGAGGGATCCTTACTTCGTATGGTGTACCCAAGGAGGAGCTCCTGAGTGGCTGCTGATGCAGATACTTGCACGTATTGACAGACCACTTTTGATATTGCTTAATCTGGCTCAACTTACATGCCAGAAATGATAAGCTACACTAGCTATCACAAATGATGATTGTGGATCCTCAGATGCCTGTAGCCCTTTGACCTCTGGGAAGGTTCATCACAGTACAGATAGTCATGTCAGGGCAGCTGACATGAGGGTGAAGGAGAGAACATAGACCTGACTGATTGTTGGGCTTGTGGTTCTTCAAATCAGTGAAGAGAAAAGTTCTCATTCAGTTATTACGTTCTGTACATTGGTGGCACTTGGTTGAAGATAGGACTGCAGGCTTTGGTACAGATTTTGGTAGAGATACTAAAAAATCAATAATGGAAAAATACTAAATGAAATCACGCAAGCAACAAAGAAACAGGACTAAGACTAAGATCCAGCCTTGATACAAATTTATTAGTTCCAACTATTAAGTGTTGTTTGATCTTCTTGCTTTTGTCCATTAGGATAAATAGACAGGATAGTCAGTTCACCTACCGAGATGTTTTTTTAAGGTGGGAGGTGACTGGAGAACCTTTGTCGTTCTCTCCAATGATGTCTCTTCCTCTGGTCTCATTTTTTGTAATATACTTGAGTCTTGGTGAAAAAAAAGACATTTTGTTGTCATAAATAAGATAATTGAAAATGACAATTCTATGGAAAACAGAAGATTGATTGATTTACAAAATCACTCACAAAAATGTTCGTTGAATACTTTTAACATCCTCTCAACCAATCTCTCATCCTCTACTTCCTTCGATTCTTCTACTCGTCGTAATGTCTTCGGGACCTTTTCGAAATGATAGCATCCTTTTTCTACAACCATGATCTGTATTTTCAGCAGAAGATCAGTGACCTGAGAACCATCGTGTGCCTGTCTATTGTTAAAAACATGATATGTTTCCACATTTCTCAACCAGCCACCGTAGAGCCTCCCCTTCACTCTCAATGTGTCTCTCTATTGTTGTGTTTCCCAGAGAGTCCCCAAAGGTAAACAGAACTATGGTCTGACTGCAGATTTTGTCCCCGAGAACCTTCATGTATCCTGCTAATATTGTTCTGTCTTTCTCTGTGAATATCCTGTCCCCATTTATCACCAACAGTACAGCATGTGGTCCTGGAGGACACTCGGACACACTGAGGACAATCTCCTGTTTAAGCACCTCTGTGCTCTCCTCTACAGGTCTATCAGGCCACCATCCAGGAGCTACAACTACAGTGAGATTCATCCCTGATACATTTCCCTGTCTCTTGACACAAATTGTACTTTTACTGTTAAACTCAGATTTATCGTTCCCAAGGATTGTGTTTCCTGTTGAACTTTTCCCAGAATTCCTGCAGCCCAGCAGTACAATGCTCAGCTCTGAGAAACGGTGTAGGTCACCTGCAGGACACAAATATTCTGATTATGACCTGAAAAGAAACTCTTTGTTCTCATAGTTAGGATAATCAGGAACAAATACTCTCCCGAAAACAGAACACTGAATTCACAAAATGACTTACGCATGTGTGAGTGAATGAATTCTCTGTGCTTTGACACCCAAAGCATCCTCTCCATTGACCATTCTATCGCTTCTTCCCTATTATCTTTTAATAGTGATAGATTTGTGTCCATTTCCAAATGGCAGTGTTTGTTTCCTGCCACCATCTCCTCTATCATTTCCAGCAGCTTTTTGACCTGAATATCATCATCCCTTGTTTGAATGTTAAAAACATGATATCTGTTTTGACATTTCTCAACCAACCACTGGAGATCCTCCCCTTCACTCTCGATGTGTCTCTCTATTGTTGTGTTTCCCAGGTGAACAGAACTATAGTGTGGCTCCAAACTTTGTCACCGAGAAGCATCAGGTATCCTTGTAATATTTTTCTGTCGTTCTTTCTGAACATCCTGTCCCCATTTACCACCACCAGTACAGCATGTGGTCCTGGAGGACACTCGGACACACTGAGGACAATCTCCTGTTTCAGCATCTCAGTGCTCTCAACGACAGGTCTATCAGGCCACCATCCTGGAGCTTCAACCACAGTGATCTTCCTATCTGCTGCATTTCCCCGTCTCATTACAGAATCAACAGCTCTGTTTAATTGAAATATTTCACCACGTAGGATGATGTTTCCTGCTGAACTTTTCCCAGCATTCCTGCAGCCCAGCAGTAAAATATTCACCTCTGGAAAATGGTTTGTCGGAGCTGCAGGATACAAACAAGACTCTTTGTTGTGATAATTTGTATAATCTAGAAAAACTATTCTACTGTAAACAGAACATTTATTGCATTTATTAAATTACTTACGCATGTGCTTTCTAATTTCTTCTCTCTGCTTTGACACCTTCCTTCTTCTCTCCATTGATTTCACTTCCTCTACTCTCCTTTTCTCTTCCAAATCTTGTAAAATATTTGGGTCAGTTTCAAAATGGTGACCCCTGTTTCTGTCCACCATCTCCTTTATATTCTGTAGAAGATATGTAACCCGATGTAACCCGCATACAATTCCCATCATTCATGAAAACGTGATACTTGTTGCCACATTTCTCTACCAGCCATTTGAGGGCATTCCCTTCATTTTCAATGTGTTTTTCAATGGTGATGTTTTCCAGCAAGTCTCCAAACATGAATAGAACTATGGTGTGAGTCCAGACCTGGTCACCAAAAAGATTCATGTGTCCTTCTAATATCTGTCTATCAATATCTTGAAAATTAATGTCCAAACCTACGACCAGCAGCACAGCATGAGGTCCTGGAGGACACATGGATACACTGAGGACAAGCTCCTCTTTAAGTAAATTGGTGCTCTCTTCTACAAGTCTATCATTCAACCATCCTGGAGCTTCAACCAGAGTGATTTTTGTCCCTGCTGCAGTTCTTTGTCTCTTTACACAATTTGCAGTTCTACTGAAGCCAAATCTTTTTCTGCCCAAAATGGTGTTTCCTGCTGAACTCTTTCCCGACTTCACATTTCCCACAAGCAAAATTCTCAGCTCTGAGCGATTTTGGTCTGATCCTGCAACAAAAAAAAATGTTATCTTCCACAAAAAATCTATTTGTCATTTTGGCTTTGTCACAAACATTTTCTGAAACAAATAATAAGAAACATTTACATATACAGCATTTTAAGAGCAGACGTCCATATCCAGAGCAACTTACAGAAGTGCTTTGAAGTGTCTATCAATAAATACATCCCAATACTGGTTCACTAGGTCACAGACTAAGAATACCATCAGTCTAAAAACTCTGTTGGGAGGTAATATAGTAAGAAAAACATAAACAATACAAAATTTATTTGTATTTTTAAAATGACAAATGCTAATTTGTTCTTTAGGAATATGTAGGTCTCTAGACGTCATTTGACAACCAGTGACTTGGCTGTTCGGACATCTAGGGTACCGTAAGTTCATTCCACCACCTAGGTGCCAGGTCGAATGGTGGTCTGAGGTCGAATGGTGGTCAGAGGTCAAATGGTGCTCAAAGGAAGACCTGCTAGGAATGACTTGCAGTAGTCCCGTCTCAAAATGACAAGAGACTGAACCAGCACCTGAGTGGCCTGTGCAGTTAGAAATGGATAAATCCTTCTGATGTTGTAAAGTAGAAATCGTCATGAGCGTGTCAGATTAGCAATGTGAGATGAAAAGAGCAGTTGATTGTCCATGGTTACCCCAAGGTTGCATGTAGTAACTGAAGGTGGGATCAGAGAGTTGTCAAGGGAGATCACAAGTTCCTGACATGAGGATGAATCACCTGGGATGAAGAGCAGATCGGGTTTTTTGGGTTTAAGTTGCAGCTGTTGAGCTGCCACCCATGATGAGATGTCTGCCAGACATGTTGAGATCTGAGCAGATACAAGAGGACCTGAGGGACAGAAGGACAGTATGAATTGAGTGTCATAACAGTTCTATGAGAACCCATGTGAGGATATGATCCCAGCAAGCGATTGAGAATAGAGGGAGAACTGAAGAGGACCGAGTACTGAGCCTAGTGGGACACCAATAGAGAGTCTGTGGGGAGCAAATGTGGATCAACTCAACATCACCTGGTATGAGCAACCTTCCAGGTAGGAAGCAAACCACTGCCATGCTGCAACACGAATTCCAAGACTCATGAAGGTGGACAAGAGAGTCTTGTGGTTGACTGTGTCAAACGCTGCTGAAAGGTCGAAGAGGATGAGGACTGATTACAATTTGGCTGATCTAGCCGCATGTAGCTTCACAGTGACAGCCAAAAGGGCAGTCTCTGTGGAATGTGCCGCTTTGAAGCCGGACTGGTTAGGATGTGGGAGGTTGTTCCGTGAGAAGTTGTAGAGTTGTAGACAGTGTGTTCGAGGATTTTAGAAAGAAAAGAGAGAAGTGATACCGGTTAGTAGTTGCCAATGTCAGAGAGATCTATAGTGGGTTTCTTCAGGATTGGAATAACCCTTGCTCTCTCGAATGCAATTTTTAAATGACCAGATGATATGGAACCATTGATGATAGTCGTGATGAATGGGAGGAGATCTTGTGAGATTGTCTGGAGCATTGCAGAAGGGATTGGATCTAATGGGCAAGTGGTAGGATTGCAGGACAAGATGACCTGCAGGATCTCTTCTGTTGCTAGATTAGAAAAAATTGCCAATGAAGGAGAAGGGGAATACTCAATAGGTCATGTAGGAGTTGTGGTAGAAGTGAAATTCTGGCAGATTTTTTTTTTTATCTTCCCATTGTAAAAGGTACACCATATGGCCAAAAATATGTGGAGACTTGACAGTGACTGTTTGTAAATATGTGATTCTTTCCCAAACGTTTGTCACAAAGTTGGAAGCACATAATTGTCTACAATGTCTTTGTATGAGTTAGTATTAAGATTTCCTTTCACTGGAACTACGAGACCTAGCCTAAATCTGTTCCAGCATGTTATACTGCCTTTGTGCACAAACTGAGGTCCATAAACATATGGTTTGCCAAGGTTGATGTGGAAGAAATAGAGTGGCCTACACCAAGCCCAGACCTCAACCCCATCAAACACCTTCGGGAGCAATTGAAACACTTCATGGCGAGCTTTCTTCCAGGACGCCACTTACCAACATCTTGTGATTTTTTGGCAGAATGGGAACAATAATAAAGATGCTGGTTTTAGAATGGTATATTCAATACTCGTGTGTCCAAATACTTTTGCCTATATAGTATAAATATAACAACTTTGGTAATGGCTTTTTGTGACTTCCAAAACTGTAACAATATTTAAATGTCCTTTGTTCCACAGTGAGAACCACTGTTAAAGCCAATCAATTCAATTCAGTTCAGTTCAAGTTTCATATCGCTTGTGAGTGACATTGCCAATGAAAAACTGCCTGAGACTATACTGTATGTTATTATTGTTGTTCTGACTGAAGAATCTTTAGTATTATCACGTTGTGAGCAAGTCTTGGGATGAACATATGGATTGTCTCTTTGAGACTACAGCAGCAATTCTCAGAGACAATAAATACTTGACATTTGTGGATTTAACTGATATGATCGAGTATAGATAACCAGGATCTAAAATCTTACCAGATCTGAGGTAAGTGAGTGCCATCTTTAACAGTTTCTCCACCTCTTTTTCACATCTACAATGCAAGATAAAAACACATTTTGCTAAAGAACATTTCACAATGCCATGCTATATGGACATCAAAACCAGGATACACCCGGGTAATTAACTAATCAAAGACATGCCACATCATTAAGCTGTACACAATGACAGCAGAACAGGTAGAACTGGAACAGGAATGAGTAAGACATGAAACAAGAAACTGTCGTATGTACCAGACTTCAGCAGAATTAAAACTGAAAACAGAACCAACTTACTATTACTCAGAAACATCATTTGTTAAATGCTGCAGTTATTGTAGTGCCGTTCGACAAAGCGAACAAAGAGAATTCATTTATTAATTTACAAAGATTTCAAAACTACTACCAAGTTATTATTATATTATTATTATTATTATTATTATTATTATTATTAACTGCCTAATCATTACTGTAAAATAAAAACTACAGATTATTTTAGGAAGAGGTAGACCGCCTTTACATCAACAAGCTACCAGTTCTTCATTATACATTAATGGTGCTCAGACTGGCTTTAAAAATAATGCAAAATTCTAATTATTTCTTTCAACTTGCTGGGTTTTTGGGTGTTGGGTCAAACTGAGTTATTAATGTTCAAGCCAGCATACTAACAATAAAGACTTCCGCATTTACTTTAACTTCAATGAGGATGAAGTAGCTTGTCGAACTTTATAGATCTAAGCTCGATCTAAAGTAAAATGCCCCCTAGCCTATATACAAGCGCCATCACAAATAAAACAGTGTTTAGTGTAGAATAACAACAGAAATAACCTTCAGACTAAGAATACATTACATTTGTGTAAAACCGTAAATGTAAATGAAAGGTTTCGATTAAAATATGAAAGATTATTCAAGATTAAAATATTAAACATATTCCATAATCAGCAGAAATAATGTCTAGATTATTCCTACCTTACGCTCTCACTGTTGTTGAGGAAATGACAGATGAGAAGTTCAACAAAGTCTGCTTTTTTGTGTGTTCGCTTCAAGAATTTAAGCCTGTATGTAGGTTGACGCCCACAGGAATGTACAGACATTGTGCAACCCTAATTAAAGGACCAATTTTGTTTGACAACATTTGAAAAAGGAGTTATTTATTATCCATGAATTGAACTTTATGTATCTTCTGATCTATTGGGAGTTTGCCCGGTACCAGCACCTTGTGTAGAAGAACAAGAACAAGTAGAAGAAGTACAAGAACAAGGGAGACTACAAAAATAACCATAAAAACATTCAAACTTGTAGAGCTACATGAATATTTAAATTGAAATATGTCATGTTAAAGATAAAGTTTAAAAAGGTAGCTAATAGCTAATAGGACAGTGTTATTGTTGCATGAAAATGGCCACATTAAGGATCTATCATTATAAATCCTTCAGTCCCACCTGAGGGAGCTACTGTCTGCTCACTCTTCACTGACTAGTAACTATAGAAGCATCAACCTGAAACACAATACTTATTCATTTCAACATCCTCCTATGAATATTAATAGTATTTGATACTTTCACAGACTGGACTTCCAACTAGAAGTTGACAGCAAGACTGGGATTCCATGCGACCCAACAAAAAAAAGTTTGAGTGGGTTGGATTGGTGAAACTTTCTGCGGATGCTGGCGGTATTGGTTAAGAGTGTCTGCATTAGTGGGTGTGATTGGTAGTTTACAACAGGATCTATCTAATATTGTTATAAGGAGCTATTGATTTGGGTTTATGAATAAGTAGCTATTCATCTGATTTGGGCCACAAAAGCACCGCTCCAGTGCATTCAGAACCCTTCACGTTTTCAACAATTTATTGTATTATGAATGTAATTAAAATGGTTCGTTTGTTCAAGCTACTTCATCCTCATTGAAGTTAAAGTAAATGTGGAAGTCTTTAGTATGCTGGCTTGAACATTAATAACTCAGTTTGACCCAACACCCAAAAACCCAGCAAGTTGGAAGAACTAATTAGAATTTTGCATTATTTTTAAAGCCAGTCTGAGCACCATTAATGTATATTAGCTTTTACCAGAAACGTCCCTCTGGCCAACCAGCATATCAACCGTGCCTGCTGATGTAAACCAGCACCAGGACAGCAATAAGCAGCATTATATCTTATAACGTGTGCATTGTTTTTTTCTTTCAACAGTTTCTTGTAATTGAAGCATCTTTGGTTTAGCAGAACTAGTAGCTTGTTGACGTAAAGGCAGTCTACCTCTTCCTAAATTAATCTGTATGTCATGGTTCTCCCGGAGCAGCGGCTCACGTCGAGCGCTGCTGCGCATGCGTGGACTTCTTCCAGGTCGACGTCATGCCTTCGTCCCGTCTGGCCATGTCACGTGGGCTGCCTGCAGCTGCTAGCGGTTGTGAGCTAATTAAGTTTAGGTCTATATATACCGTGAACCGTGCTATACACAGCGCGGTTCGATGAAAGTGACTGATGGATATATTATGTAACTGAATCTCGAGAGGGCGAGAGTGTGACCATAGTAATCTAGGTTCTTGTCATGTTTTGCCATAGTCTTAGTATTAGCATTAGCTATAGCCAAGTGAGCGTAGTTTAGCTCAGTGTTCTGTTCCTAGTGTTTTTGTTTGCAT
>JAOUWY010000048.1:14159137-14173396 GCA_025728095.1 Prietella phreatophila | reverse complement strand
CCCCCAGTTCCCCAAAACCCGTTTCTCTTATATCGCAGCCCAAATTGTTGACATTTTTAACAAATCGGAGCTGACTGAAGGTTTTCTCTAATTTAGCCCATTGTCATCCTGTGCTTTGCTAATTACTTGGTATCATTTCTTAATGACTCGTTGGTCTTTAGAAGCCAAAAATCTACAAAGCCAGTCTTGTGGTTAATTGCTTAAACAAGCCAGAACAATAAGCTTGTTTTTTTTTTTCCTCTCTGAAGCATGCTTAGGAAAAATAAATAGTTCACCCCCTTCATGCATGGCCAAGATTTACTTTCATAATGTGTTTTTCTGAAATGAAACTTGGACTGAAAACAAATCCCAAAGGCATTAATGCTGTCTGGCAGGTCAGTGGTGCCCAATGAGCGATGATGCTTCATAGTCAATACATCGTGATGCAAAGGCTCTTAAATCATGCAAATTCCCATGTTTTCAGGGTAAAAGACTAAAGTCCATATGCTGGGTGCACGCTATCAGATTTTTTTTTATCCACGTTTATCCCAAGCTTGTGCCACTACACACAATTCTTAGATCAGGGTGGATATTGGTCCTCAGAGGCACTGAGCCTGAAGGCTGGAACAAATGGTCTTGTATTTGATCATTTTCATGAAGCAGTCCTAAGCCCTACAATCGACTGATGAGAGACTCTCAATTTTTTTTCTTTGGCCAGTGACCCCTTTTTATGGACATGACAACTCTAAAAGATCACATAAAATGTATTAGTCCAACGTCGTATTGAATTCTGTGCTCTGTGGCACTTGGAACTTTCAGTAAGTTTGGATTTTAACCTACGTCCGAACGTAATGCTGCTGCTGCTGTAGGCTCCAGACTGAAATTTCGCTCTTGTAGCTGTTTAGATCATGGACATACACTGCATGAATATTATATTTTGTAGTGTGTCTAGTTAGAAACCATGACAGTGTTGCACAAAAATCTGCATATTATTTAAAAATTTTTGAAATAGCCTCTTGTAAAGGCCACTTTGATTAACAAAGACTTCCACAACTCCAAATTGAATGAAGGAAAATGAAATTTGAATAATAACAATCATCCGTATCCATCGTTCTCCATGAGACGCTTTTCTGCTTAACACGGTTGTACAAAGTGGTTATTTGAGTTAATCATAGCCTTCCAGTCAGGTCGAACCAGTCTCCAGCGAAGTCTCTCATCGAGGTGTCACTAACTGGATGTCTTTTTTTTTTGGTTTTTTGCACCATTCTGTATAAACCCTCTGTTGTGTCTGAAAATCCCATGAGATCAACAACTTCTGATATACTGTTTCTGAAAACCAGCCAACCAACCAATCTGGCACCAGCAACCATGCCACAGTCAAAATCACTGAGATTCCCATTCTGTTGTTTGATTTGAGCAACACCTGAAACTCTTTACCCCTGATCTCGACACACAATATAGTGTAGAATCCCCTTTCAAACCAAATTTCTCTTTCCGTTCATGTAAAATATACAATTTGCTCGCCCTTGATGCTTTCACACTCATTCAGGAGAACTTCCAAATGGTTCCTCTGCTAGTTCCAGGCCAGCTGATCTCCATTTCCTCTCATTAGCAGGTCCGGATTATTGACAGGCCCCAGATCAGGACCGGTTTCTCCTTTTGTCACAGGAACTCGGCGGCACTAATAGAGTTCTGGCTCACTGGTCCTGGACTGCAAGGCTCAACTGAAGGTTCCGGTCACTGGTGGTCGCATATCCACAATCCACAAAAACTCATTTCACGAAACGCTGCCTCTCCCCCTATTGGAAATTAGCGATATTATCATGCCACTAATTAAAACGTCAAGAGAGCAAATGCTCTGCAGCGATTTGCTATTCATTGGGCGCGTCCTCAATTTGACAGGGGGCAAAAAGTGAAAGGCTATTCATTACACTTCACTGTGTAAGGGTTATACGGTCAGGTTCAGAATGATTGGCGCTCTCGGTAAAGAGTTTTCTACTGCTCTAGCCTGGTCTCATTTACTTGCTTTCTACCCCAACTTCCTAACAATGCTAGCTAGTGGACCAGAGCAGCATGCAAAACTAATTCAGGTGGCTCCCGACCGGAAGACTGTTGTAGTCGCTTTCATTTAGAAGTCTTTACTCATTGGGTTAATTATGGGCGGTGGTAGATCAGTGCTTAAGACATTGGGCTGTTGATCAGAACGTCATGAGTTCACACCCCAGCACCTCCAAGCTGCCACTGTTGGGCCCTTAAGCAAGGCCTTTAACCCTCAACTGCTCAGATGTATAAATGAGATAAATATAAGGTCGCTCTGGATAAGGGTGCCTGCCAGACGTGGTAACTGTACATGTAATCATATCAGCAGTTTTGCCTTTTACATTATGGTTAAACTTTATTTTTCTAACGGCTGATGGTAGTCAACTCGCCTTATAGTCTACTTTTACACTAGATTTTTATTTCTAGCTGACTAGAGCACCTTCTGTGGTAATTAGTAAACAAAGAAATATCTCCAGAATATCGATAGCACAAGCCCTAGTGCAGGTAGCTAGTTCAGCCTAACTAGCCAGTATTAATAATAAAGTTTAGATTGATTTTTCAATGTGCAATATAACTGTGGCAAAGAGGAAGCAGCTTGCCTGAGCTTTTCTTGGAAGACTGGACAGCATTTAGACCGCTGTATGTCACTGAATTCCATCGAAGGTCCCCAAACAGATTTGTTGTTGTCTAGTTACATTACAATGTTCAAATATTGACTTTGAAATATCTCCAGTTGAACATTTGAGCAGCTCACTATGGAAAACCTTTTTATTTTTACTTTTTATTTCTACCTGCTTTGTCCTCCATGTTTTTTCTCTCTTTTTCTCTTGCTGCACTGATAGAGTGGGCACGGAATTGCACGAAGTGATGAATTGCTTTGACAATAATGCCTTTACAGTTATTCCATAAGGCAGAGCTCAGAGCTGCTTCGTTATGTTCACTTTTTCTTCTGTTTCATGACCTTGAAGCAACGTGCACAGCGTGTGCGTGTCTGTCGTGTTCAATGTCACGCTCCTGTCCTGTCCTATTGAAGAAAGCATGAATAGCAGCTCAATCTGGAATGATTCGGAGAGTTATCAGATCGAATAAATTAGTTTCTAGTTGCCTCTCTGTCTGTCTCAGTGAAGTGGTCTTTGTAGAGGCAAGCTTTTGAGGAATAAACTTTCCATTTTGAGTTCCGTTGAGCAAGTTCATTTTTTTTTGTAGAGATCTTTCAGTATATTAAAGTTTCACATCTTCCTGTGCATGTTACACTGTCCATCCTGGTGACCTTCAGGAGTCTTGTGATGAGCATCATGACTGGCATCCAGGGGCAATGTGTAAAAGGTTCCTATCATCTCTTCTTAAATATTATACACGTTGTGTCATCATTTATCACGATACCAACTTTACGTACATTTCAAAATGCTCTTTAAGGATTTGTTTCAGCACTGGATTGATCTGGCAGGAGACAACAGCTGGTAAATTTGGCATAGAGTTCCCATTTAAGTACCCCAAAGCGGTTTTGAGAACAGGCAAGGCGTCAAGGTGTCACACGCTTGCAACAGCATGACTGGTTCACAGCAGGATGGAGGTTTGGGTGATGGAGACGGTCGCTGAGTCGTTCCAGCTGGGTAATGGTCCCTGCCAAGCCGATGGCAGCAGCTGCTATCAACCCTGACATTTTAGCACCTGCTGTCTGTCACTATATAGCCATCTGCCAGACCTGAGAGTGAACCGCGAGCTATTTTTTAACACAACTCTCTCATTATACGTACCTGCAATTTACACTTAACCTTTCTACAAAAGAACCCGACACGGCTTGATGGCCATCATTGGTTAGTATTTAACCGTAGTGTCCATTTTGGTTCTGTGAAACTGATCCTTGAAGCATCCTTCTACTTTGATTAGATGTCCTGGCGATACATCCAACTTGGTCTGCCACTGGCTGCAGATATTGAGATGACTCAATGGGGCTTTTGGATGGATTTGTATTATTGTTAGTGGCCCATGATGGTTGGGTCCAGTCCATGTGCACAACCCAGAGCAGAACAGATGTCTGGACCAATCATCTGGCTTGGAAATTAACATAGCCACTGTACACAAAAGAAACCGTTGGACCTAGTCACACCGTCTCTCTAAGACTGTTGTTCTCAAAATTTAGTCAGCTAGGAGACACTTTAATTGTATGTGTGTGTGTGTGTGTGTGTGTGGTGGGGTTGCAGATGTGGTTTGCAAATCTAGAAACATTATCACAATTCTAATAACTTTCATAATGATGGCTTATGATTTCTGCTACTGTAACCAAAAAAAAGAAATTCACACACCCCTTGTTAAGCTTCATTTGTTCACAGACCCCATTTTGAGAACCATGGCTCTCAGAAAGGAAAGCTGTCAGATACGAAGTGTTCTCGGTACTCTCAGCTCCCGGTGCTCAGTCACACTACTCTATTATTTGTTAAATCAGGTTCCTTCCTGTGTTCAACCTCAACAATAACAGTAACGCATGTTTCCCCCAAAAATATTACACTCCACTGATTTTCTCCAGTATAGCTCAGTTCTCGCTGTTCTTTTCTTTTGTTCTCGCCCTCTCTCCAGGTGTGGAAGCGTTCCGGTGCCTGGTTCTACAAGGCCCTGCCCAAATACATTCACCCGGAGAAGGACTCCTTCATGGGCAGGAGGCCTGTGATGGAGAGAGAGAAGCAGCCAGTGGCCAGGAGTGTGCCGATCACCTACACATGGGCCCACAGGAAAGGTGGAGTTTATATTCCATTCTACTATATTACTGTAGTCAACCCGAAAGACAGTTTTAAGTGTACGTGGACAAATCGAAACCCAGTTGCTCTTTAGTGCAGCATATGCCAAACGTTTTCCTCTGCTGTTCCTTATTTGTAGCAACAGCGAGCTGCCGCACCACGCATTACAATTTTGCACTTATGTGGACCACGAGCATTATAACATGACTAAAACCTCTTCAAATATATGTTTTCAAATGTGCTTTGGGGAGCCAAATGCATCTCCAGCTGTATAACATGTGGCCGCTGGAGTGGGTTGAGAGATCAGAACAAAACTTTTTTTAATTGCATCCTGGGTGCAGTTCCATTTACGACAGAGTCATTGTTGAGCTGCAGTGTAGTGTTGCGTACCAGTCATCGACCGTCAGTTAGTCTGAGTGGATTCCTTTTAAGTTCTCTTGAAGTCATATTGAAATATGAATTCAAACAACACAGATTGAATCATTGTATTAGTATCGGTATATTTATAATAACAAAGTCTTTTGGAAAGTAAACTAGCCATGGAAGCACTAAAATGTAAAGCTTTTTGGAAAGTTTCTAGTCAGAAAGAATGAGAGCTGTGAAGAATGTGAACTAGGCAGAAGATTTTTAATTTCCTTCATGCTGATACTGACGTTTTAAAATGATTAGCTACAGTGTGTGTATGTGTGTATAAATGTGTGTGTGTGTGTGTGTGTGTGTGTGTGTGTGTGTGTATATGCGCACACACACACACATGCTCACACAAAAAATATATTCTCCCAACCTCAACCCCAAAACATCAGGCTTTGCCAAGTTTTAATGCTAAAAATGACTGCAGGTGATTGTAATATGCATACGGCTCGTCGTCATGCATGCCCACACACATATGCCGGTGGTTGTGTTCAAACGACAAAAGTGCATGTGTTATTTTCACACTCCGTGTTTCTCACAGAACTTAACATGTGACATATGGGAATCCTGTTTTTATAATACCCCGATCACTACAGTAAGTATTAAGACCTATGAATAAATAATGATGAGGTGGAGTGTAGCTATGTTAGCTTGGGCAAGCTCGGACAGATTCTCGTTGCCCAAGTGGTGTTTGCTTGGCATGGTGGACCAGAGGAATGTATTGCCACAGTATCATTATGGAACCTGGAGTCTGGAACATCACTCGTCCAGATTAAAAACGTCCAAGAGTAAAACAGCACATCCTTTGTTTTGTAGTTGCATCTATGTACAGAATGATGAAGGATGAACATTCTAGCCTGGGTCAGTTTGGAAAAGCTTGTTGTTGTTTTTATTTTATTTCAGTTGTTGCTGACCGTTATGGTAAAAGACAGTGATTGATTCGGCTCCCTTTTTAACAGCATGGTTTGAATTGGGAAAACAGAAAGTTTGTTGTCAAACCCCAAAGGCGACATTTTGCTTTTCATGATTTTAGGCTAGAGCGATGCGTTATGAGTTTGGAATTCATTGAAGTGTCTGAAGACTCTCACCCAAGGGGTTGTGAAAGTGTCCCGTAGTCAATATTTTGCTGCACTATGAAAAACAATGGCGCAATTTTAGACAACATTAAAACCAAGCGAGTGACATAGTGTAAAGCCGTTGAGGCATTATATATATATTTTTTTAGTTTGATTTTTTTTGGTTTGGTATTATTTTAAATATAAAACTCATGACGAGTTTTACACTGTTGCCTTTTCTTTCATTTAAGTGTGCTAATATCTAAATGAATATGTTCTGAAAAATATAGACATTTGCTCTCATAGCATCTCGTGGCCTTACTGGTTGCTGTTGAAATCTCGATTCTGATTGGTCAGGAGGTGTTGGTGAATTTTCTTGATACTTCTTGAACTTCTGCAGAGACTTTTAACGGGGATTTTTCTTTAAAGATTTTGGAAGGAGTCTCCAGCATCAGAACTTCGTAGATAATGCAGTAACATTTCTGACACGAAGGTCGTCATGTTTTTTTTCTCGGTGGCTGTACAAACCAAGTGAAAAGAAGGGAGGGTGAAGACTAATGACTGTTTGTCTCACAACATTAAACGTGACAAACAGATAAAACGTACATGTGGTCCTGTAAAAACTGTAATTGTTGGTAAATCGCTGTGATATTAAACAAGGCTCAAGAGGGCAGTAACTCCACTTTACACAACATAATCGTTTATTATTTTTGCTGTAACATCACGTTCAAATTAGTTTTGAACTCACCTGTGATGCCTGCTTTCATACTTTTCGGCTACTGTGCCTCGAACCATGCTGCTCAAACTGTGGTCGAAAAGAACAGCTCTCTTTGCATATCAGGTATTGTTTGTGGAAGCACTCTGGCCTCTCGAGTAGCTCTTAGGATCCTCTGTCGTTTTCTCTCCCTCGGCCCTTCATCTTGGCTGGATGAGGCCTACGTGTTCCATTTGGAGAGTCTCCAAATGCTGGTGGGTTAATCAGGTTAAATTTATGTAAATGGTCTCATCCGAATTGCACGGACATCTTGCATTTGGCAGCCATACCAGATCTGTGATGGTAATGTGCTAACATAATGGGCTTTGCATAGGGTAATGTGGGCTCGTTAGGCTGTTGACAAGACAGGAAGGTCGACGACCTGCACAAATATGGCACAGATCCATTTTTTTGCGGCTTTGGTGGTTTTATTAGAGAGGAGGTGTGGCTGTTATCATGCGCACCGAGAGTCGCTCTGACAGCGATTAGGCCAAACGGTCAGCTTTGACCGCTTCCAGGCTGCAGCTCAGTACACTCTTGTGTTTTTATCAGGGCTTGTCCACAGCACAGCAGCATTGCATCGCATCAAGCTTTTGAACAAGAGCGACTAGATGCTGTGTTGGCATGTTTGAATCAAATTGGATTCATCTGTATTTCAGGTTTCGCGGTTTACTGCCACTTCCAAAGGCAGTTCATCACCACAACCTTGGTAAAGAATGCTAAGCAAGCATGCAAAATTACAATTGCTTTGGAAATTTGGTGTAAGCTGGTCAAGCCACTACTTGTGTTGCAAATACTAATATGAAATCTCAACCAACAGGTGCTTTCTAGGTATCGACAAATGATAAGTTTATTGGGGGAGGAGGGGTTTACATGTAAATGCTAATTAAAGCAGCATCTCTTAAACATTATTTTTATGACATGATTGCTTTTAGGAATGAATTGAATGGTAACTGCATTCAGCGAAAATGGTGGTCGCATGTCTGGACCACGTGAAATGTTTCTGACAGATTTCAATTACATCTGAGTGCAAGTCGCATTTCCAAGGCAGTGTTTGATGCCGTTTATGTACGTGTTGATTGGACTGAATGTCCGCTCCTAAAAGAAATGGAGTAAAATTAGAATTAAACTCAGTTGAATCAATACGTTTATCATTGTTGTGTGTAAAAAAAAAAAAAAAAGGTGTTTTTACATTTGGTAACTCTGCTTGTTGCAATAATCTACTGTTATTTGGGGTACACTTGTAGCAGCAGGGATTATTTGTTTCACTGTAGCATTATTCTCTTATATACACACTGTATATTTAAAGTAAATTGACAGAATATCAGGCTTAGGCTAATAGATCTACCTGATAAGATAAGGAAGCATATAGGTTTGATCAGACAGCTGTAGATTAACAGCATACTTGTGTGTGCTTACTACTGATGAGCCAACTGATTGTATGTCTTAAATGTAGTAATGTAAATGATGGGTTAATAGGTGACATGGCGCATTATTTCGCTGGATGTAGTCATTATAAGACGGATAAATTGTGGCCTTAAATGTATTCCGGTGGGCACGGTGATGGGTTGTGGCATTCAGTTGGTATTAATGTGTGGAAAGAAAATTTTCCCCACATCATTATACAACCACCGCCAGAACTGTTGACACAAGGCAGGTTGGGTCCACGGATTCATGCTGTTGATGCCAAATTCTGAACCTACCATCGGAATGCCGATGTAGAATCCGAGATTTATCAGGCCAGGCAATGTTTTTAAATCTTCAGCCGTCCGGTTTCTGTGAGCCTGCGTCCACTGATTCTTCTTCTTGATTGACAAGAGTGAAACCCGATGCGGTCTACTGTTCTGATATGCTTTTACAGCACAGTATTTTTAGTTATCATAGACTTCCTGTCAGCTCAAACTCGTCTGGCCAATTCTCTTCTGGCATTCTATATGTAAACAAATATGAGCACAGATGCAAACTATAGATGGCGTATTAGTGTTTTATTCCCTACAGATCAGCCTACATTTAGAGGCTGATTAGTTCTCTGACCTTTATTAAGCTCCTCTCCATATTTATCTACATTAATTTAACAACACGGCTTCCACTATGTCTGCGAAAACAACTGAGACCCTGTACTTTTTATCTCCTTTATCACCATCTTTGATTTAAGATAAGCAGTCATATCGTGCTTGTCGAGACCTTTAACTGTAAATCCGATACGCACGTGGCATTTCAATCGGAGGAAAGTGTAATCAGATAGCCTCCAGCACTATTGAGTTTTTCTTCATTCTGCACCACGGCTTCTGCTGTCATGACTGTAATGTGATTGAAGGAGGCAATACCAGAAGGCAATGGAAGGTAGAAATGAAAGAGATGAATACACCTCCCATTGTCGCTTTGATTAAAGTTCATTTGATGAATGGGTTTTAGCAGGTAACTGATCTGAGGTTTTTTTTTTCCTTTGTGTAAGGCTAATTGTATCAAGGTTAGTATGACTATTTTGGCTGTTCGTATCCTTGTTTGGGAAATCTGAAAGCGTAGGCAGAGAACTCTTTAAATGTCATTGCTGTAATTTAGGCTAAAATTGTGTTTAGGACTATGGAATTCCTCCTAATTGTTCTCATAACTTTCATCAATCTTGTTCTTCTATATGACGAAGTAGTCCTTTGAAAGGACAAACGAAGCCCTTCATTTACACAGCCCTTGACCAGGAAATGTACCGAAAAGTGCATTTGGCAACAACATTTCATGACTGCACTGATGTTTGCTTAGTGTGTAAGTGAAAGTTCCAGTGCTGCCCAAAATGTAATTACCACTAATGCAAAGGCTAAAATGTGCTAATTAAGTGTACACTCTAATAACCTGTACGCCTGCTTATTCATACAGTTATATCAATTCATGCAGATTTCACTAAATGTTCATATCAGACATTACAGGGTGTCCTAAAAGTTTCCATACATAGGGGAAATGAAGACTTTTTAGCAAAATGTCATCCACAAATGTTCATCCTTAGCTTATAGTATATTTTTGTTCAGATAAATAGCCTCTAAGAACGCCTTCGACAAAAGAAGAACGTATTGAAATGGCTCTTATGGCTGGATCGGGAAGCTGTCGCAAGGTTGCGATAGACTTTAAGAGGAAACGTGACGAGCACATCACACGACACTGTCGCCAAATTTATTAACGAATTTAAACAGGCTGGAAGTGTTCCAGACCAACTGAGAAGCGGTCCACGACCGTCCACTGATGAAAGCTGGATCGACTTGGCTGGTGGGCTGGTTTTAGTATTTCAGAAACTGCTGCTGATCTGGAATTTTCTTTTTACGCAGAGCAGTCTCTCGAGTTTGCAGAGAGTGGTGCGAAATACAAAAAATATCCACCGAGCGACGGTTCTGCAAGCGGAAAAGGTCTTTTTGAGATAATAGATGTTAGAAGAGAATGGCCAGACTGGTTTGAGCTGACTACGATAGCCGTGTTGAGCAGAAAATCATCTCAGAATGCACGACACATGGAACCTTGAGGTGAACCGGCTACAACAGCAGAAGACCACATCGGGCTCCAGTCAGTTCAGCGAAGAACTAGAATCTGAGGCTACAGTGGGCTCAGGCGCACCCAAACTGGAGGGTTGAGGATTGGAAAAACTTTTACGTTACCTTTTTTCAGTCAGCAGTTTTGGTGACCCTTTTTTCTTTTTTATTTGAATCATCCTTATCTGTGCAATCTGTTCTAAAACTCCCGCTTGTGTCCAGAAGTATCCTTGGGCAATGTCTGTAGAATTAGGGAACGAGTAGCACATGAGTGTGTCATGTACCTTTGCTGGAGCATGTAACTTTAAACACTTCAAATTAGAAAATTCAGTAGTGAATAGGGTTTTTCTTGTTGTTGTTGTTTTGTGACACAGCATGAGAATCCCTGCTCGTCAGCAGGGACTCATCAACTGTCGTATGATGGAGTAGAGCTGACTGGTGACCAAATTAGGGCGGGGGCGGGCAGGGTGGGGGGGGACTGGGCGCGAGAAGTGACACAAACTGCTCTTTTAGTTGCGCTGCTTCCTTATTGAGGCTCGCATGAGACCTCTGTTTTATTGCAGAGTTTATTTCCAGCTTGAGAGATCTGATCTGTCTTCTCATGTTCCACTAGATTTGATTATTTAAAAATAATAAAGAAAAGAAAATATATCATGAACCTTTTATTGTGTCAATTTGTGTGCGCGCGCGCATGTGTGTTTGCAGAAGAGGTTATAGTGAGTCAGCAGTAAGCAAGAAGTCACTGTTGCTTTGGCTGAATCCATCAAGCCAGATTGGAGAGGCAGGTGGTATCTCACAGAGCATAAGTGTGTGTGTGTGTGTGTGTGTGTGTGTGTGTGTGTGTGTGTGCATATAACAAGAGTGTGGTTGTGCAGAAGGGAGGCAAGCGTAAATCTCAGTGAGACACAGACAGTGAGAGTCTCCCATCTCCTCTGCTCTGATTGAAACCACGACAGATGGGGTGCAGAAAATCGAGAGCCAGAGCTCCGGTGCTCTCAGGCATGCCTTCTTCATGCGCCGATAAATAAATAAATAAAAATAAACATTTGAATTTTCAGCTCGGTCACAGGCCACTGAGAGGCGACGCTACCTGGCCCTCGGCTGCCTGTGCTCTCGTCTGCCGGCGAGACTCGCTGGGAATGAAATTAAGGGTTGACGGAGGCAATCACACTCGCATTTTCTACCTCTTTGTGTTGTTTCATCTGCCCCCCCCCCTTCTCATGGTGCCAGCTTTCCCACAGCAAATTACAAGGTGATGATGTGTTTCATTAGCATGCATATTGATGGGGGGGCAATCCTGGGCAGCAAACATCAATTGAATATTTTAAACAAATTATTATTATTGGGAAATCTTTCAAATTTATGGGAAAATTAGCATTGTGTGCCATTCAGGTTCATTTGGACTGTTCTAATGCCACCTTCATTCAGTCTAGTGTGTTGATGTATTCTTTGTGTTTGTAGGATCTGAGAGTCGTAATCATGTTAACACCTTGACCGAAAAGCAGACAACATTCCTGAACACCGGGAGACACTAGCAGTGTCTCTAAATATTACTTTAATGTTAATTAATGACCCACAGAAATGGTGGACATTTGCAGCAGTGCTACACTACACATTTGAAAACACAGTAGCTACAAGGAAGCAAAACAATTTAATTACAACATAACTTTATGATCTTAAATGTTTCAGATAGGCTTGTCACGATAATTACGTTATCGACTTATCGTGGGATATATACGGACGTGCCCTCGATATCGCCCGTTTGTTTACATAAGAATGGATGTCACCAGCATTTTAGCCATTCTGTCCTAAAGTCTGATCTTGGGCTGACCAATTTAAATTCAAATATCCATCGAATTCAAGATAAAAATGCACATGCGAATGCAAAAACTGTGCGCATTGTAATTTAAGCTGTGCAGCAAGCACTAGCTCCGATTTTAATACAGTTACATTTATGTAGCGCTTTTGTAGACACTCAAACCGCATTACATAGTGGGGGGGGAGGGTCCTCAACAACCACTAGTGTGTACCATCCGCCTGGATGATGCAACGGCAGCCATTGTGCGCCAGAACGCCAACCACACCAGCTATTAGTGGAATGGAGAGACTGATGTTGCCAATTATTAGGGGGCCATGATAGAGAAGGGCCAGTGGTGGAATTTCGCCAGGACACCAGGGTTATACCCCTACTCTTTCATGAGAAGTGTCCTGGGATTTTTAATGACCACAGAGAGTCAACACTGCCGAAAGACAGTGTTGTTTTTACAGTATAATGTCCCTGTCACTATACTGGGGCATTAGGCCCCACACAGACCACAGGGTCAGCGCCATCTGCTGGCCTCACCAATACCACTTCCAGCATCAACCTTAGTTTTCCCCAGGAGCTCTCCCATCCAGGTACTTGCCAGGCTCAACCCAGCTTTGCTTTAGTGTGACACTAGGCAAGAGCTGTAGGGTGATATGGCAATGGTTTAATGCAGTGGTTCTCATTTGGTTACTTGGTGTATTTTATTGCTTTTCAAATAGAATGTGCATAAATGGGAAAACTCTATTCCCTTTCCCTCTGTATTTGCTTATTGCTGCGGAGAGGCGGAGTTTAGTCTGCCTTTTATCTAGCTGTCAGTGCAGACCAGTGTTGGTAACCTTTCTTTAAAAAAAAAAAATCTAACTGCCTGGCGACAAATCTAGCAACTTTTCTAGCAAAATTTCTGCACAAAATGATGCAAATGCACAAGTGAACTTGAACCGAAGTAAGTCAAGTTGTCAGTACACTCTTTCCATAACAATGCACTAAAACACGCACAATGAATACCTAAAGCATAAAGAATTTGCAATATTGTATTACGATAGTGTACTTATTGTAATGTTATTATTTCAATACAAGGGCCGTTTTCACCCCTTTTTGTTGATTAAATGTTTAATAATATAAAATGTACAAATATTTGGTTTCATTTTTGCATTTTCTCATCAACTAAAGTGCTAAAATGTAAAAGGGACTAAAATGAATAAATATAAAACAATGAAATATTGACTAAATTTAAGGGATATTTTCATCAGAAGACACAAACTATGACTAAAAACGATAAATTGTAAACTGTAAAAACACCGGCCTGAAAAACTCAGTTAATACCTTTTTGATTTGACAATTTTATGCACTTTGTTAACCACCAGGTTTGTTCTTTGCGATAAACAATATAGCATGCTGCTGTTTGGTTTGTATTTATTTGTTGCACCCACAGGTGTTTACTAGCGTTTTCCCCCCAGCTGAAATAATGTCTTTACAATTCGAAAGTATTTCAAATTTTGGAGATATGTAAGTGAAAATTATGATTATATAAGTATCATCAAAGGGTCTTAAAACGACAATAATATTGTTTATCTCAATTATGTCTGGCCAATATGTCGTCCAACAAAAGGACTTATTGTGACTGGTCCAGTTTCAGATTATTCACGTTTTCTTGTCAATGATAGTAAACTACAAAGTGCATTTCCTGAAAAAATTTCCTCTAACTCCATGATTATCAAGGAGTCTTGTTTGTTTAATTAAAACTTCAATACAGTCCCAGATAGTTTACTATTCATTATATATGTGCACTGTGGGGAAAAACACGTATGGGTTCTTCAGTTATTCCTTTGGTTGTTTAGTAGAGAGGATGCCATGTAGAAGCGTTTCTGGAAGGCAGGACTTAAGAAGTGTGTTTTGGTTTTTTTTTTGTCGTGTGTATATGTGTGTATATGTGTGTGTGTGTGTGTGTGTGTGTGTGTGTGTGTGT
>JAOUWY010000048.1:14125114-14143727 GCA_025728095.1 Prietella phreatophila | reverse complement strand
GTGTCCAATATTATTGGAGAGGAGACAGTGATGTAGCCAATTCAGAGATGGGGATTATTATGTGGCCATGATGGAGAAGGGCCAAAGGGAGAATTTTGCCAGGACACCAGGGTTATACCCCTACTCTTTTACGATAAGTGTCCTGGGATTTTTAATGACCACAATAAATGATTTAAGTTGGCTTTTAAGATACGAACTTGTTTGGTCTATGAAAATATCTAGTAGTGATATGGAGCAGGTCCAGGCAAAATTTGGCCATTTGCCCAGATTCTAATACGCAAATCTATTTGTCTGACCTATTTGATGCTTAATTAATCTGATTAATTAATCTCATATGGAGAGTCTAAACAAGCAGCCATGTTTTGTAGTGCTTTTACTTATATAGATGAGTGCACTATCCAGAATGCCGGCTACTGACTCAGTCATTAATTAACTCTGTGTTGTTGTGCGGTTTTTTTTTTTGTATTGTTTTTTTTAAAGACAAGAAAGAGAGAGAAATCATTTCCACTCGCTGCACTTGAATCTTAAGAACTTTGAAGAAATCACTGCTGTTCTACCATAATAGAAGTCCATTTAAAATATGGCTATCGTACAGCTTTTACTTGCATTTTGTTTTTTTCAAGTTCATTATTAACCTCGAACACGGCATACACACTGGCAGTGATGGGACCTGACAGAGAGACCATAAATCATTCATTATCAATGGCATCTGGCAGTCTACAGCGAGAGGAGACAATGTGATTGTTGACGTTAAATGGACAGGGTGAGCTACGTGAGCATAACTGTGTAAATTTCATGTAAAGCAATGTGGTGACTACTTTTAGGAATGAGAAATGGTGGTCAGGTCCTTTTCCCCCAAAACCACTCTGAAACATTATCCATGATTTTGGAATGCAAACATTTATCCCACTGATCACTACTGTTCCCCACCACCAATCACTGAACACCACTGTTCCCCACCACCAATCACTGATCACCACTGTTCCCAATCACTGATCACCACTGTTTCCCACCACCAATCTCTCACCATCAAAAACCAATTACAGTTGCTTTTAACAATCAAAATTCCACCGAAATTCACTGACTACCATTGTTTCCAACAACCAATCACTGATTACCATTGTTTGTCCCACACTTTTTTATTCTTTACTGTAAACTCGCTTTGTGATACTGTACAAGTAATAAAAGCGAGGTTTTATTCAGATTACATCTGTAAACATTTTTCCCCAACTCCTCACTTTGTCTGCATTTTATATATAATTAAAAAAACAGATAGAATGTTTAGAAATGTATAAATAGTCAATTTGTGGTACCAAAGCCTTGTTTCAAGAAATAAGTCATAATCTATTATTTTCTATTCTGATTAAACTGACATTAATTCTGGTTGTAAATCAAATTACAGGGTTTTTATCAATATACTCGTTTTTAATATTTAGTTGTTTCTGTATCAGCAGCTAATTCACAGGAAAGTGATGAACACTCCACATAATCTAAGCCTAGAAATAAAAGTTAAAAACTTGTTTAACAAATCAAAACCTTCAGAACGTGATGCTAGGTTTAGGCTCTATAAGGAGATGAGTCTCCACTTACAGAAGTAAAGCTGTAGCTTTAATTTCTTGTAATGAATTACAAGAAATCCCCCCCCCCCCGTCTTTAGTTCCTTACCTAACACCATCTTGAACACATCTTGCACTTGTCTGGGTAGATTAGTCGGCTCACTTGTTCTTTTGTCATGCAGTGTTTTTTCCGTAATGTGTCTTTCTTGTTTGTTTTCTGTAAACACAGCGACACGGGTGACTTGAAAAGCAAGCCAATTTTGTATTTCCTCAGTATCCCAACGCTTGTGTGACGCTTCTCTGTGCCAATAATCCCTTTCCAAGATTGAAGGTTGCACATGCAAGCACTATGCTTCAAGAAATGCTGAGATTAGGCGCATTTCAAGGTCTGTGCATCTAATGCCAGAGAGAGAGAGGACCGATCTGTGTCAGATGGTCAGCTTTTTGATGTGACAACTTTATTTGCTTCACTATTGCAAGCTGTGCGACTTTATAATTCTAATAGACATATAGGCAATGCCTTTTATTAAATGTCATTTGACAAGTAAGGAATAAAAGCTAGCATAGAATAGGACGTGTTATAGGAAAATATTTCATAATGGCGTGGTGTGATGTGGCCAGACGTGAATTTTGTGTTAATATTTACTTTATATTGTAAAACTGAAAATACAAAGATCTGTTCTTTATTCTTTTTTCAACTGTGGATTAGAGGAGTGAAACAGAAAATGAATAAATAACACAACAGATGTATAATGAAATATATTGACTTCTATATTGTTATATAATATTTTCATTATTTAGCCACGGTAATGCGAAGCACATCCCATTAGCTATGGTCTGGGGCGCTTGTGCTCTATTGTAGACAATGAACAATGTGATGGAGAAGATAATGGCACCGTTTGGTGTTCTCATAAGACGTCCACTTTCCATAATTTACCCCTGCACTCTCAGCCTCTCGGCTTTGTACGCTTTACCTCCACCGAGGCTCCTGAAGGTCAGTTCGAATGAGTAGTCCACTCCAATTACACCCTCGTCTCTAAGGTAACAAAGCACTCCTGTCTCCTTGCATTGGTCCTGCTTACGAGGCTGTAATCAGAGTCAATGGAGGTGTTTAGGCCATTGGTCTGTATGGAACGGTGACCTTTGCCCTAACGGGTTTTAGATACAGGGACAATGTGAAGAACTCTGCACAGCAGGAGCACAGATGAGGGCAGATGTTGAATTTGTATCGTTTATGGAAAATATTGACTTAACCCAAATTGCAGAGGGAACTGGTTATGGAAACCTGGGGAAATACTCTTATGTCTCTTTTTTTCCCCTCAGTACAGCGTTCATTATCATTCCAGTGCTTTGCCTTTATTACAGAATCTCAGAATATTCCGAAATCTTTGTACAAATATTTCTTTGCATCCGTATAACGTCATGGGAAATAATATTTGAACCCGTTTTTGTTATTTCATATACTTCCAGTGCATATTCTGTATCCACTTTATGTAAAATTTATCAATTAAAAAGACCTTGCCATTATTTGAGAAGATTTCACGCAACAAGTAGCAGTCATGGTTCTCAGGGACAACATTATTAAACAACACTCCAGTGGAAGATCTGTAGCACCATTGAAATGACTTTAAACATCCCTGTCAGTCCAAATGGTTTGGTAATAAGCCGGTGGAAAGTTCACGAAAACACAACAAATTATCCCTGGACAGGAGTACCATGCAAGATTTCACAACGCATCCTCAGCCTATTTTCAAGGAAGGTATTTGTGTCATTTTCAAGGAAGGTATTGCAAGACGACCTGCAGGAACAACAAACAGTGAACTGCGTCATGATCATCTCTGTTCCTACACTTCAAGAAGAACTCCTCTGCTCCTCTGGAGATGTGTGTCTAAAAGCACTTAGACAAATCACACATCATTTGGAGTGAAAGATCAAACTAAAATAATTTTTTGGCAATAATTCAGCTTGTCCTTTTTGGAGAAAGAAGGTTCGTACGTATGCTTTCAACAATTAAGGAAAAGAGTGCTTCTATATAATGAAGAAATCATTTCCCCCACATCCTGTGAGAAAAGACGATCCTGATTTGTCTTCATCATCATTATTATAGCTACTACTTGAAATTTCCCAGCAGACAAACGGCATTATGATAGCTTTTCTTAAAAGGACAACAGTGTTGGATCTTTGTAACAGGCACTTCATTGAATCAGACAAGTCATTAAACCAGTTAAAGCTAGGACACAAACCCTCAACCTTCTCGCATAATTTCAGGCTTTTCAGTCTCCTCAGTGGAATTATGTTATGCTTTATGTGCTGCAGTTTGGCAGCTTTCACTCCAGTCTAAACAGTACTGACCTAACTGCTGTGGATTCAGAGCTTAGGGAATTTCAGCCTCTACTGCACTTGTTGAATTATATTTGACACGGTCATTGAGTGCGTTTAAGAGCTAGTCACGAAACCTCACAACAGCCTTCAGAGTTTATCATTCTTATTCACAGAGCAAATTGAACTTTTATCGGACAGCCTCTTCAATTAAGCTGCGTTTCAACTCCCCGCACTGTACAATTCCCAAGGTTCTCAGCGCAGCACTGAAATAATGGGAAGATGTTGGCCGTTGTAATGCATGAACAGTTTTCCTGTGTGCTCTGGGGGGGAAAAACAGCTCTTACACTGCTGTGAAAGCCAATCAGGCGGTGAATTGATGAAATCATCATCCTTTGAAAAAGCCAAGCTTTTATTTATTTTATTTTTTTTAAACCGTGCTCTCATTCAATTTGAGAGAGAGAGAGAGATTGTTGGGAGGGAGGCGGAGGTCAGGTGTGGGCAGGAAGGCTTTATGTGCTATTGGTGCACATTAAAAGGCAGTGATGGACAAGGTCTGTACAGGTGTTTGTGCTTGGCTTTATTCTTCAATAGTAACTCACTTACGCACTTCTTACTGTGCAGAAGTTCATCCTGCCACCTCCGTTTGGCTCGCTACATTCAAGGTCAATAACAGTCACTTCGCTCTGGAGAGTTTTGAAGTTTGTAGCCAGTTGCTTCTGACTGTAAAGCAAGATGTATTTAACTAGTCTTGTACCAAGCATTGGTTTTTAAAGAATGAGTCCTTAACTGAGAAACAAGAGCTCCCGAGTGGCAAAAAAAATTGTGGGCGTCTGTGAGCTCATGTTTGCCGAAGAGGACAGATAGCGTATTCCTCCAAGTGTGTTTCCACATTGCCCTGTGTCACAGTATGTGCGGCAGTTTGAAATGATGTGGTTGCTGGCTTCACACGTCTCAGAGGAAGCATGTGCCTCCCTACACCTTATTAGTAACTGCCGTGTCCTAGGGGTGAGCTAGCTACTGGTTGGTTATTGACAAGTGACCAAATTGGGTTAAAAAGGATCTGAAACAAGGTCTATATTTCTCTTAACTAAGTTTCACTTTCAGCTTGGGCCAGCCTATAAGATTTATACAATCTTACCCAGTGTTGAAAATGAGAGAGAACCCAGATACACTATATTGCCAGACGTTTGTGGACACCTGGCCATCACACCTATAAGTGGTTCTTCTCCATAAAACTGTTGCCACAAAGTTGGAAGCACACAGTTGTATATGAAGTCTTCGTAAGCTGTAGCATTACAGTTTCCCTTCACTAAGGGGTGCAAACATGTTCCAGCGTGTGCACAACATGCTCCCTGAAGGCATGTAGGTTTGCCAAGGCTGAAGATGTAGATCTTGAGAGTCCTGACCTCAACCCCACTGAACACCTTTTAGGATAAACCGGAATACCGACTGCACCCCAGGCCTGAGCTCATTAATGCTCTTGTGGCTAAATGAGCAAATCGGCACAGCCACGTTTCAAAATCTATAGAAAGCCTTACAAAAAGAGGTGGAGGTTATTATAATAGCCAAGCTGGAAAAGATCTGGAATTGGATGTTCAACAAGCACTTATGAGTGTTACGAGTGGCCATACAGTGTATATTCAGAGATTTATTTCTTTTTTGGTCTGAATTGTCCTTCAGTCAACAAACCCCACCACACTGCCAGATTATGCTCAAGAATCTCTGAAACCGGGGATCTTGCAGAATTCCTCATGAACCAAAAAGACTTCAGACCAAACCTAGTAAAAATTGTCATATTACATAACGTCATATTGGGAACTTTTTAAAGGTTAACATTTAGTGCATCCCATAATCCATTTAGGAAAAGCCTCAAATCTTGGTGGCTTTGATTCCTTCTTTTGGTGCACTCTAACTAACATCTGTGACATGGATGACTCATACACTTTATCTCCATTTTAGCTTTACCTCTGATCTTGGACATTTTTAGGGCTTAGCCCAGGGAAAGAATATGGTATAATGATTTGAATGTGAGCGTGTACCTCTGAGTCATCGTATAAAGGTACAGGCAAGGAAATTCACAGGGAATATGTTTTTTACATAAAATATCAGATTAGCATAACATGCTTAGAGTGGAAAATAAATTTCAGATGTATAATCCTTAGAGCTTAGTTTTACTTTATCATTTCAGGAGGTGTTTTGTATATAAATTTGCTGTGTTTTTTGCCGTCCTGGCTCTATGGATCTTAGGGAGACAACATACAGTCATCCAGTATACGGTCTAGCAGCTTCTTCTTATTTTTTTTTTTTTAAAGACATACTTTTGTTCAAGTTCAACTGTGTTTGAGGTAAAATCATTAACCATGGTTGCTAGCTGTCAGCAAAATTTCCAGCCCGTCTACAACTTATCTACACAAAAGACTTGAAATTGGCCCTAAAAATTCAGGCATTGATTTGATATTCATGCTGACGTTATCCACTCACTCCCCCAGAACAGAATATATCTTACAAAAGAAATGGTTCTGTTCATCATAGACACACTGTCCGCGCTTACACGTTGCCTTTGTTTGCTGAAATTGACCAGAAAGATAAAAAAGAAAAAAAAGAAAAAGATCTTGATGTTATTTTTATACAAGCCCAATTTGGTATAAAAACCAACCAAAAAAAAAGAAACCCTGGCAACTCAGTCATTAACTGTTCTGCCCTCTGCTCCTCCATCCATCCATCCCTTTTCTGTACTGCTTATCCTTCACAGGGTCATGGGGAGCCTGAAGCCTATCAAGGGAATTTTGGGCACGAGGCAGGGGAAACCCTGGACAGGGTTCCAGCCCATCGCATGGCACAATCACACACCCATTCATACACTATATACAATTTGGAAATGCCATCAGCCTGCAATGCATGTCTTTGGATTAGTGAGGAAACCCTTGAAGCACTGAAAATATTCATAGAGCAAATATGAGGCAGCATGGTTCCTGCTCCAATGGGCCTCACAAATGATTGTTGCTGTTCCCATTTTTCACCACTAGGTACAATAAAAACCCTGTGGAGCTCAATGGTATGATCGCATAACATCTAGAAATACCATTTCTGTTCTTGTTTACATTCCACTAAGGAAGCAGTCCCAATTTATTGAGCTTGAATGTGACCCGTTCTGAAAGTGCTGAAATGCATTTCCCTACGTAAAGCCAAGGTCATGGACAGTTCAGTTACAGTTAAACCCACTGTTGCTGTGCACTCATCTACTGCACAACTTGTCGCATGTTCTGTTTGATTTGTGAAAACACTGCTTCATGCATTATAGACTGGTAGAGGAATCTCACCTCAGAGACCTTCTGTCCTTTGCATGTCTTTGCACGTTTGATGTGCAGCTGTGGTGGCGGCGATTAGATAAAGCACATTTGATGGAGGCTCTGATAAAAGTAATCACTTCGTTTGCAGTCTGTCTCTCACTAGCATGAGACGGCTAGCGTTCCACATGTATCCATGGTAACGAGACGAGAGCCTGCGCACCCATGTGTGCCTGCAGGAATCCTGGTTTATTGTTCACTGTGTGCGAGTTTGCACACACTATCGAAAATGGGTCATAAAAATGTCCCGTGTGATGGAACATCAGCTTTGGTCATTCTGTTTGTGTAGTTAACTGCAGCATTGTTGACACCCTTAAAGAAAAAATCATAAATGTATAGTACTGTGTAATAATGTCTTAGAAGGTTTAATTTGAGTATTTACAGCTAATCCCTTATAATAGTTTAAATCTATGAGCATCAACCCAATCTTTTGTGAGCAGGAAGTGAATCATATTGATCTCTATTGATTTAGCCATGCCTCATTAAGATGCAAGTGTTAAAGGATGAGCCACAGAGCGCCTTCTCGCTCCAATCATCGGTCTTTCTCTTCTGTAACCCCCGAACATTGTGTGTCATTTTGTTGGCTGCTGACAAGCTACAAATTCCCACAAGCACCTTAATTATAATTGATCTATGCCGTGTCCTTCCACTCACTGCCCAGGTTAATTTATCATTTAGTTCCACTCGGTTATCTCTTATATTTTTCGGGAGTTCCTCGTGTTGCACAAAGCACAAATCTAGCTAATTTCTCGTTCTCCCTGTCACGTTGTCCAATATTCATGTCGCCTTGGCTCAAGTACAAGTTTTGTGTCCTAGAACTTTAAAGTCTTGTCTGAGGTGGAGGACACAGCACGATGCTTAGAATTCATCTCACTTCCATGCACTACCTGTTCAGATTCGTATGCCTTTCTATTCGAATGCTTTTAAAGAAAGTAACATGATCAGGAATAGACCACTTTTCAAATGGCTGTAATGGTTCACAGAAGAGCTTTAGAAGGTACTCTGAAACGCTTGGAATGATCTTCCAGCTGACATTTCCACCCTCTTTTTCTGGCCAATTACGTCCTGGCCAATTCCAAACCCCTAGCCAGCTCTCCCAGGTCATACAACAGCTCCCAGCCAGGGAGGGTAAACGCTATCACATGCTTCCTCCGAGACACATGAAGCCAGCCAACATCATGTTCGAAGTGCTGCACATGCTGCATCACAGGACACTCTGAGGAAAGGACTGTCCACCCTCTTCCACATACATGAGCTCACATATGCACGTGATTGTCTAGTGTCACTCTGACTGATACTGGAGTGAGTATGTCACCCTTTCCACCAAAAGAGCAAGGCCAATTTTATTCTCTTGCTATGTGCCTAAGACCATTTCACAGTACTCTATCATTTTTCCTTCTTTATCATTTTTATGATCTTGGGGTATTTTCCTGGCAAGAGATGGATTACCATTTGGAAGGTCATGAGTTTAAACCCCAGCACCACCAAGCTGCCACTGTTGGGCCATTGAGCAAGGCCGTTTACCCTCAACTGCTCAGATGTATAGATGAGATAAATGTAAGTTGCTCTGGATAAGGGCCTCTGCTAAATGCCATAAATGTAAAGTAGCCTTACTTTTATTTCCTAAATCGATTAACTGTGGCCTTTGCCGTAATTAGAATTCTTACTTGACCACATTCTGCTTCATCTACACAGTGCATTGTTGGGATATATTGAAAAGTATGTCATAAAGGACTGCATAGCTTGGGTATATTGCATCATGCTGTCCCTTGAGAAAGTCTCCTATTAAAAAGCCAGCACCAGATTAAACAAGAGAGAGGGAAGTCCAAAGTCTGTCTGCCCATGATTAATGGTCCCTTAATGATAGCCTGAAGAGCAAAGGCTTTTTTGGGGGGGGGCTGGGGATCGGAAGCGTAGATATGCAAATGAATCGACGAGAGAGAAAAGAATCAAGTAAAGTGGATCAAAAATAATCAGCATGACCTTTGCAAACTGTCATAATGGCCAGTACTTTGACTGGTCAATGACAAGCAGCACATCTCTCGACGTTTCATTGGTTTTATTTAAATTCTCATCATTATTTTTATCGCTCTGTCTCTTTCTCGTTCCCGCGATCCAAAGGCTCAGTGAAACACAGCGTGTGACGTCACTCATCATTTTATAAAGAAGTGCTATTTTGATGAAAATGATTAGATTAGCATTTTGGTCTCATAATTTTGTTGTTTAAACGCTGTTTCTGCCTGTAATATATTTTCATGTTTTCCTATTGTTATTAATTATCTGAATGGAACAAAACAGGATGGTGGCTGTTGGAAATAATTGCTTAGTTTTAGGTTGTTTTTTTTTTCTTGTTGTTTTTTATGTGCTTGTGTAGGGGGTTCCTTCTCATTTTTCTCCCTAATTCTCATTCACTAGCCAGCTCTCCAATATTATACAATAGCTACCAACCAGGATGGGTTGGATGTTTCCACTTGTTTCCAAGCTAAACACTTCTTTACAGATTGCACCTCCTGCTGCATCACAAAGCGGCATAGGACACTCTGGAAAGAATGCTGTCCTCATCATTTTTTCAGGATAGAAACTTGGCTCACCTTTATTTCATTAAGTTCATTTAATCTTCAGACTTCAGTTGTAAATCTGGCCTGTTTGAGAAGGTTGTAAAACGTGATTTTCATTTAGAGTCAAGCTTCACCATATCAATGAATGCATTTTTCATTGTTAAAGAAGTTTCTTTTTTGTTTGTTTTATTTATTGTTATTAGCCTTAGTTGATGTTGACCATTCGCTATTCACCAGTCCCTATGAACGAGCCGTTACTATAGAAACGCAAGTATTATAAAGAGCGTTGCTGCATCTGCGATGTGATTTAAAGCCGGCACTAATGTCAGTACTGCTGTTACCTTCTGACCAATCCGATTTGCAAATTCAACAGCACTCTGCTTTAAGGCAGACGTTTCCATCTGTCCATCAGATTGCACTGTTCCTAACCACGTTCTCCCACACTGCATGAAAAGCCACCATCCCGAACCGAGGTCACATCTCCACAGTCTGCCACTTCTCCATCCCCCCTTGTGTGTTACAGCTGAGCTGCCATTCTGCTGTTTGGTCCTGCTGTTTAGTTTGACCCACCGCTTCTCCTAGGTAGCTGCTGTCGAAGAGCCTGACAGCTGGGGAGGGAGACTGAGATGCTCCTGTGGTCCTGTTTGTGCTGCACCTCCATTTTTTCCCCTACTAAATAGGCTGACTGGGAGAACAGCAAACAGTCTTGTCAAGCAGTAAAAAGGGGGATATTTTTGGCACACAAACATTAACCAATACTGAATGGTATGGGGGTTTATTGGATCTCCACAATATTCAAACAGAGATGAATAATTCATCTTCTCATCTAATTTTCTCACTTTCATGATCGGCTGTCTTTTTAAGAGATTATGTCCATATTTCCTCTGTCATTTGCTGTCTCTCTTGAAGACTTTCCCTATGCCGGAAAGCTACCAGAAATTTGAACTAGAGCAACTTGTCAACAGTTACATGCTGTTTTTGTTCAAGAATGAACACGAATCGACAAGAAGGCTACAGTAACTCAAATTTACAACTGTGGCAAAGAGCAGAAAAGCATCCAAGATGACAAGAACTTGAATCTGAGGCTACAATGCACTCAGGTTTACAAAATACTGGACAGGTGAGGATTGGTTTTTAGTTTTTGACACCATATTGTGTAAACAGTAAGCAGTAGCGGGGTAAAAAAATCCCTGGAGGTTTTGAAATACTCGAATCAGACCATCTGGCACCGACAACCATGTGATGGCCAAAGTCACTTCAATCAGCCCCCCCTCCCCCATTTAGATGTGAACATTATCAGAAGCTCTTGACCTGTTTATTTAGGTTATTTTATGCAATGCACGTCGGTACATGGATAATTCCATGAATGAGCATTGATAAAAATGGCCGGTGAGTAGCAGAAGCATGTATTTGTGTGTATTCATAAATCCAGTGACTGTAAGTGAGGTACCAGTTGGAATAACTCCAGCATAGTTGACAAAGTTCTTGGGAAACTTTTGATGTGAACACTTTGTACAGTCCTGTAGCTTTCTCTCTTCCCTCTTTCAGAGTTGTAGCACATCGATTGCTCTGTAGTCGGGGTCTTGCATTTGATTCAGTATTGCTCTGCCTATAGAGCAGTGAATCACTCTGCCAATATACTCACAAAGGCCGTTTGCTGATATTTTTGTATATGCCTGAAGGTCTTTCTGGGATTGTGGATAGAAAATCTGTGAGAAGTAAAAGTAAGAGGAAAGTGGAGGTTCTCCTGATTTTTCAAATGGATCGCACAAATATTTGCTATCATGGACCTCTTAATTATGGCCAGTTTTGTGGCTCTTCCTGTCACTATCCTGACAGTGTTATTGAAATGATACCAACCTGAAGAAACTGTGGAGGCCAAACGTTTTTCCTATGTCCTATAATACGTCAAAACATCGAACTGCCACCGTGCAATCAGCTTTAACCACTCATCTCCATTTGAATCCCATTCCTTTTGTATTGAATGAGCGTAATGACGGGCCTCGATCATCGACAGGCATCGATGATCCTTTTATTAAACCTGTGTGCCTTGTGCTTTCCAGACATCTCAGTAGGTCCACATCAGACCAAGGCTTCACTCAGTACTGAGACATGGCATAAACACCCGTCTACGCAACCGTCTCCGTGTGCTCAACAAATACGGCTCTTTAAAATAAAACATCTATTTGCAGGAGAAATTCCAGCTTCATGCACCAAAAAGGATCAGTACAGATGCAATGATTATTGATGCAGTTATAGCATAATGATGAGATTTTTTTCCCTCGTTCTTGTGAATATCCAGTTGACATGATGTTTTTGCTGGTGCACATTATCAGTATGTCATGCTTGGCGAGGCTCAGAAAGAAAACCATGTCTATTTTTCAAAACAGTAATTATGGCACAGCAATATGCCTCCGTTGTTGTCCTGATGGTGGTGTGACAGTTCATTTCTCTGTGTATGTTGCAGTCTATGAGCTGGATGTGGACATAATCAGTGGGCTGTGATCCCAAGCAAATGGTGAAAGAATCAGATTTGCCTTTCGTTGTTTTGTGTTCTCTCAGCAGCATGCAAAATTTTAATGCAGCCAAGACCTACTCTACTGTAAGATGGGCAGAGAGGTTATGGTTCATTTCGAATCACTGTGGTAAATTCGGCCTAAAGGTAGGAATAACTGAGTCATCTTGCATCACCTTTCTTTTGCACTGACTCTCACGTAGATACCACTGTATGCCAGTTTTCAAGGCCTAAATGATTACATGATAATAAGATTTACATAGGCTCTCGATAGATGAAGCCGCTGTTTGGAGCTGTCAACTAATCGTGGTGGCGGGAGAGCAGAAAGACAGATGTTAAAGAAAGCAGGTTAAAAAGTAGCCTTCAGTTGATTTCAGAGTAGATGATTTCAGTCAGTGAGCGGTAACAAGGGCTCTGTTGAGGGACATGAGCTTCCATGCTGCGCACTCTGACTTCCAGACTCAACAGTTCAGCTGAGCCTCCACATCGAGTGTTTTTAAAGATTTGCTACACGCTTTAATAGTATAGCATAGTGCAAAGAGTTATTCATTTGCACATGTATCAATACGATTCTTTTATTTTGAGTGCAGCCTAAAAAGCATTGAAGCTGAAAATGTCATTTGTAGCCTGTTTATGGCTGTTAATTGAATTGCAGTTTTAACAAATAACAATGTTTTTGCAATATAGGTTGGTGGTATTTCACATCTGGACAAAGTAGGCTGTTTTAAACTATGCAGGGGGATGAAATAACTGAAATGCCACATCAAAAAGGATCTTGACTTTAAAGGAGCTGCAAGGACAAGTGCAAACCCAGTTGCACAGGTGAGTTATATAGATATAATAATGATTGCAATGTAGCCACTAGTAGCATGTATCGATTAAACAGGAGGTCAACATGAGCAAGTCCCAGTGATGCCCAACAGTGGAATTTCCAGGTGCATCAGTCACAAAAAAAATCTTTGAACGGGGATATAGAAGGAAAACGGTTTCAAAAGTCATGGCAGTGTATGTCAAGTATGGACAGACAGCATCAGCAAAGAGAAATAGTGGTCACAGGTGGAAACTCACCCGCACAGATAGACATATCCTTTCAAAAAAGTACAACTACACCCTCTAAAATAACTACAGAACTGAACGAACATCACTATGAACCAGTTTCAAAATAAACTGTACATCGTGAGCTTCACAAAACTGGAGTTCATGGCAGATCAAAGGCCAAATATGTATAACTTGGTGTGAGGACCACAAAATCAGAAGGGGAAAACAATAAAAACCAAGGTCAACGTTCATCATATTGGACAGATTTATGTTTGGAGGAAGCCAGTGGATGCTTTCAACCCACAATGCCAACTGTTAAGTATTATTAGACCCAATGTTTGCTTTGCGTGGTCGTGTAAGAGCCAATAAATATGAGGTGGTTTCATACTGTAGGAGTTCTTTTTCCTCATATCCATGAAGATAATACCTCTGTACATACTGCAAAATATATTCAAGCATGGTTTGTTAAACACCAAATTGAAATGCCATCCATGGCTTCCTCAATCACCACTGTGATTGTGAGGTAGAACTCCACATCCTTCAACCCTCAAAAACCTCGCCCAATAATACACAGTTAAATTACTTGCCTAATACTATTTTAGTGCAAATTCAGGTGGAATACGCTGAATTTCTCCAAAGCCCTTTGAAAGCTTCATAAAGCTGAAGACAAATGAAATACTGGTCACAAGTGTGCTGCAAGGCTGCCATGTCCAAAATCAGTACCATGGCAGATGGAAGGTGTTAAATGTGAGCGGTAGAAGGAATCGCACTTGTGGCACTTAATCTCCAGATTATATTCCCTCCCTCACATTTTTATCCTCTTTCTTTTTCTGTGTTTGTCTCTATCTGTCTGTCATCTCCAGTAATACTGACAAGCACTCAATTGCTTCTGTAGAACCAGCAAGAATCTGACGGGTTTGTTTCGGTGCTTGTCTGAGCGCGGTCCTGCACACTGTAAGAATTACTCTCTGGACAAAATGTCTCCATCTTCACAATGTTGCTCTTGACAGCAGTGATGTCCCGCACCCATTTTAATATGCTGTCACGCAAGACAACCCTTTCCGCATGCTTTTTCCTTTGCAGTGTCGCGATACACAGTCAGTGCGTTTACATGGACAACAATAATCCACTCTTAACCCGTTTAAGAAACTACCATGTAAACAGCCATTTTTAATTACCTTAATCTGATTAAGCTCATACTCGAAGTAAGCACTAATCGAATTAAGACGTGTAGTACTCCTGTTTTGGTCGTATTATCGACGTGTATTATAGACATGTAAACACCTTAATCACATTATTAACGTCGTGTGAGTTTTCACCGCATTTTGCGACAGGACACGTACACTCACGCATTGCTGAACATTTTATAGCGAACAAGAGGGTTTGGCTGCGTCCCAAACCACATACTTGCCTACTATAGGCCTGTAGTGGGGAAAAATACATGCATCTCGGCTGCTATATAGACTGTAAGTACGCGGTTTGGGATGCAGCCCATGGCTTCAAGCAGTCGTCTATTTGCACATACAGCATGGCAAATAATTAACCACACTTAAAGCGTTCGTAAAAATATTTAATAAAAACACCCAAAACTGTATACGGTACCATAACAAACACGAACTGTATGTTGATACGTGAAATTCTGGAGGGACGGCATGGCGCTGTGATGTAATGACGCGGGCTGTTAATCTAATTATGTTCTATAACACGTAAAGCGGGTACATGAAAGGAGTATTCTAAAAGCGACTCATATAAACACCTTAATCAAATTATTATCTTACTCAGAGTAAGGTCAATAATTAGATTACTGCTTACTTTTAAAGCCGCATTCGACACGTTCGAACTGACGGAAAAAATGATGCAAATTACCTCTCTTTGCAACCATGCTGAGCAGAAAAGCATCTCAGAATGCATAACATGTCGAGCCTCGAGGCAGACGGGCTGCAACAGCAAAAGACCAGCCAAGAAAAAGGGATCTAAGCCGAAACTGGGCGGTTGAACATTGGAAACAAATGACTGATTTGACCAAAATCCAGAAGACTCTCTGGTAATAATTCCATTACCTCATCACCCCATGTGAAACTAATCCAATCCGAATGGCTTTCGAATTTCTAATGGTTTGTCTCCATGCCTCCTGTTCGACAGCCACTGTACAAACATGTGGCTACGTTTAGATAGACTCCTACTGACAGACTCTGATATCTCCACTCACTCAATTTATACCCGTTTCATTCTGCTGCCTTGTAACGGCCTACTGGAAAGGTCCAGTCCGTCTCTAATTACATAGCAGCGAGACAGCAGCTCTCGATAAGCATCTCTCTTACTGTGAGAGCACTGACCTGCTAATCTAACCCATTTTGAGACGTATAGTACAGGTTGCCAGCCTCTGGCAGCCTGTGATTTTGCTTGTGACCTACAAGTAATGATGGGCAGCAGCGTGCGATTCAACAAATGCAAAAAAAATCATAATAAAATTGAGTAAACTGGGCAAGTTTTTCCTGATGGATTGATTTATCAGCGTTCGCCAGAAATGAACAATGGCTCATTCTTTAATAATTTTCTACTTATATCTAGCTAATAACGTGATTTTAGTTGTTTTCCCATCTTCAACTTGTCTTTACACCCTCACTTTTCGGGGGAAAGAAGCATTCTTCGAGGGTTCGTTAAGGTTTCAGTGGATAATTAAGTAAGGAATAACGCATGACAGACCGTGCTGTTATACGAAAGTGATGCATACTGGGGTGGTATGATGCGGTACAACACGCTGGCGGATTGCCGCTGTCCCCGGATGCGCATGATTTTCCATGGTGTTCTGCTTATACCACCACCAGCAATTACAATGTTTAATTTATTAAATAATGACACATTGCACACTGTAATAGCTTATATTATATTTAATTGTTGTTAAACATCCAAAAGACAAGTTCCAGTTCTCACTAATGTTATAGCTGCGATAAACAATCATTCCTTCACCAGCCTCTTGCGCTTTCTCTCCTGTCCCGCTTTTCTTTGTCTCACACACACACACACACACACACACACACACACACACACACGCACACTAAAAGCGCAGCCTGTCATTTCACTCAGAAAATAGAAAGCGTAACCGCGACTGAGAGCACTTATAACCGAGACTCCTTCCTTAATGTTAAATAAATGTCTCGTAAGAAAGAAAAGTCATCACATCGACGATTATAAGAACGACTTTGCTAAGCAACACTTTTTTTTTTTTTAATCTGACTTATTTGGAGCATCTGCTGTACAAGTCCTTGTGTATGTTACAATAGAAACAGTAACGTATTTGAATGTATTAATATTAACCTATCACTCATATTACAGCCAGTGCTGTGCTATTGTACAAAAATAACGCACACTTTCTGACCAATCAGATTCAAGCATTCAACCACGCTTTGGTATAAGTGTACATGTGTTTGCTTCCAAATGAGGGACTTGGCACTCTTTCTGATGGGTAAACACACTGTTGCAAGATTCTCCATAGAACCTAGAGACATCCATAAATCCGTTAAAGATTCTTAATCTTGATTATATTACGATAGTTATTCATGTCCATAGCTTTAATGTAATTAATCTTCATTAATGTGGCTGTCAGTCTTGCTTTATGGTTTTGCCTAGCTT
This sequence comes from Prietella phreatophila, assembly GCA_025728095.1. Taxonomy (NCBI): domain Eukaryota; kingdom Metazoa; phylum Chordata; class Actinopteri; order Siluriformes; family Ictaluridae; genus Prietella; species Prietella phreatophila. Next base: position 14,126,758 of record JAOUWY010000048.1, on the reverse strand, counting down.
GACTTGGTCTGATTAATACCTTGATTATCCCAGTGTGTGTAATATCGACAAAAATTCAGTCAGGCATCAAGATAATGTAAAACTTTAGCCGCATCAGCTTGAGAATAATTAGCATTCCTCTGCTTTTGATTGTTCCGAATCGGCTGGAATCTTTAATGAAGCCTCATTACATCCCGTTTAGAGCAAACACGCATTGATGAGACGTAATCGCTTCAGACGGGCTTAATACTGCTTAATACTGCATATGGACGGGATGGAAATGATAGCAAAAAGACATTTACAGATGTTTCTTCATTATTATTATTATTAATAGTAGAAATAACAATCTGCAGCTTCTTTTACATCCAATTTTTGTTTTGTAAGGAAAGTTTTACATTTGTCCCCGTTTAAAAACAGTGGAAGGGGTGGTGCAAGGTTTTGCATCCAGCTGTATGTTCTGCATTATTCACAAGGCAATCAAGAATTTTTAATATTGTTTTTTTGTTTTTTTTACAAATCCCATTTTAGTAATATGAATATAGACTTTTTTTCTGAAAATGTGAAAGAGCCTCAACAAATAAATTCAAGTCATAACCCCGGTTGAATATTTATAAACCCATGCCATGAGTCCCTCATTTGCATTTCTTTTTGTCTGAATTTCCAAACCTAGTAGGTTAAACATTTTTGCATTTTGCTCCCCAGATTGCAAGCTGTTGCAGTCATTTGAATGTCGTTCAGCACAAACTATCACAATCAATAAACATCACTCTTCCCTTTATCATTAATTCTCACCTTTCAGATGACCCCGATGCCAAATGAAAAATGCACTACTTAGTGTGCATTATTCATGTTACTGCACAATTACAACACCAATGAGTTACGTTACTGTAGGGAAGATAAAGCCGTGGGCTCATGCTTGGATCTATGCTTTGAGTGTCCTTACAATGTGTTGAAATAAATAACTGTGCATATAAGAGATGTCAGTATGCCAGTCAGTCAGGCCTCCTGGTTGCGTTGGCAATATCCTTGTCCAGAGGTAGTTCTTAGTCGGAGACACCGGCTTAAATGTGTTTCTAGCTGCAAGACTACTGTAGAAATCCGACTGAGCATGTCTGTAAACATGTTTGGTTTTTTTTTCCTCAGTGTTTGCATCAGAAACAGTCACATGTGCTTGTGATGAATGGACTGATGAATGATCTACTCTGTAATTCCCTATTTCGCTCTCCCAATCGTTGCAAGAGAAACGTGTCTGTACATCATAGGACACACTGTCTGCACTTACGTTTTGCCTTGAAATGTATTGGACTGAATTCCAAATATTTGCTGTAAAAAAATTTTTTAAAAAAATAAATCTTATTGGCCATGAAGTACTATTAAACTTGCTCAATTTTGGCATAACAACTGCGCCCCTGGCAATCCTGTCATTAATCATGTCCAATGCTCATACTTTAGCGCAGTGGTCCCCAACCCCCGGGCCGCAGACCGGTACCGGTCCACGGATCAATTGGTACCGGGCCGCACAAGAAATAATTAAATATTTCCGTCTGAACGATAAACCTTTTATTTTGAGAAATGACCGGATTCTCTTGGTTACGTCTTGCGCGCCAACATTGAACCCACAAGCGAGCAAAATGAGTAAGAAACAGATGTTTTTGGAAAGTTTCT
>JAOUWY010000048.1:14086699-14100136 GCA_025728095.1 Prietella phreatophila | reverse complement strand
ATCTTGATCACCTCAGATGCAGACTCATCACACATTCTAGACATAGAAAGTGGATGAATGCACCATGGGGTTTTGTGCTGTACTACGTGGTGAATGGAAGACATTCGTGCTATGGTTGGGAAAATCGAGGAGGCGGCACACTGATCCAAGACCAGCTTCGCAGGATTTGATTCTCTTACAATGGACATGATTAGAGATGTGCATGTGAGGGATAGTGGTCTGAGATCAGCATAAAACTTAAAATGTGGTAGTGAGGATGGAGAGAAGCAAGGGACTGTGGTAGGTTTATCTCTACTTTGCAGAGAAATGGAGAACAGCACATACTGGCAGCCTCAGCCTACCAGCCTATAAAAAAAACACACACCAGCACAGCACTGGGTCTCTGTCTCCATCTGAAGAAGACATTTATATAATTAGGGCTAATTAGTGTTAAAGACGTGATGGGCTTATAAGGAGACACTTTCGTTTAACACGTGATTATTTTTTGTTTTGGATGAAGCAGCTAATTAAAAGTTTATTGAAGGGCAGGGGCAGAATTAACACTCCTGTTTCCAAGCTATTATTAAAAGTGTCATTCTAACAGTTTGCCTTCCTTTTTTGGCTAATGTACTCAATGTTGTTTTGCCCACTGCAACCCCCTCAGACACAAAAATAGATTAGGGATGTAACCAAATACTTTATTCAGAACAAACAGATAATGTGATCTAAACAGATATGAATGCATATATGACTACTCATTGTTTTGTTTAAAAACAAGGTTGAGACTAGAGATTGTTCTTAAGGCAACAATGTGAAATTTAACAAATTCCATCGAATATGCTATGATTCATCACTATTTATATTCATAAGGCAATGATTCGATATTTTACACTGAATCCGCTACAATTCAATACAATAACATTTCAATTCACAAGGCAATGATTCAATATTTGACGATCTCGCTGAATCTGCTACAGTGCGAATTATTATTCTTAAGTCAACGATAGCACAGAATCTCCTACAATAAGATACAATTTTTATCCTTTAGGCAATGATTCGATATTTAACAACACTACTGAATCTGCTACAAATCGATATTTCGATTCAGAAAGCAGAGAGTCTGTATTTGACAATACCAGTGAATCTTCTACAGTATGACTCGATTTTGATTCGATATTTGACAATACCACTGAATTTGCTATGATACATTTCTATTTTTGAAGATGTTGCTGAATCTGCTATGATACGATATCTGCTATGATACGGTTTCGATTCGATTTAGTACTATAGCCTCCAATCGAGATGTGACCAGGGTCTTGGGTAAGCCTACCACTACGTTGTGTGTCCCTTTTTTGATAATGATAATTCATAATCAATTATAATTGATAATCAGTTTATGATTGTGGCCTTGATTCATTTCAATTGTTTCCTTTTATATCAATGTATTAGGGTCCCATGGTTTCAATGAGGGTACTAGTTTGTTTACATTTTGAGAAATAGAACCAACTAAATTTGTTTTTATAAACCACTAATTATGGACTGGTGTGATGTAGCTGAGGTTGAGGAACGGTCAGAAGGAGGCCACGTCCACTTTGAGTATAATACAGATATGGATAATATCATTACGTTACACTTGTGTGAGGGGGCATGTCCTCATGAATAACTCGTTAATTGGTGAATAAGAGCATATAGACTGACATATCAGTCCTAACCAAACACGTAGCGCTGTTCTGACCTGGCCCTTGTACAACCAAGTGACGACTTTTGAGTCACGGTAGCAGAAAAGTGGTGAATGCTCCATTAAATATCAGTCGAGTGTCCACACTAATAGAGTGACTGCGATGTTACGAAATGTGGTTTCCCTGCAACACTTGTGGCTCCATGACTCATAGAGAATAAAAGCTCTGAGTGCGACATTAAGTGGAACTGCACCTGCTTACGAGCTGCCTGAACAACAATAAACGACTCGTATTCGTATGAGATGAATGCAATCGCTATGTTGAAGCTGAATTTTTGTGATTTATTTATAGAAGAAATATTTGGTGCGTTCTGGATAGAGGCTGGAAATCGTTTCGCAGTTTGAGCACCCTTTCATCAGCCTCTTTGTGCGACTCGGATTCACACGAACGCTTACCGCTTGTTCGGCATATAATCCAAAATGTTTGACAGTCGCTAAAAATGTTCAGCACTGTCTGCCAGACTAGCACTGTTGCAACTCAAACACTGAGCTTCTTTTTTTCTGCTAGTTAATAATAAGGGGGAAAATAGCAGAAGGTGGCCTTCCTGCTCTTCGCAAACGTGTTGCCGAGCTGCCCGAAAAGCATCCCCGAGTGCACCCAGGAAGGATGAGACAAAAAAAAAAAAAAGTCTTCACATTGCGAGCTATTCCAATAGCAATATTGCTATGCGGATGGTGTGTACATGCGCCGAATAGGACAGGAAGGTCTCTGTGAAAATGTAGGTAATAAGGAGGGTGGTTATGAGAGTGCAGTCTGAATCTTCGTTTCTGATCAGTGCTGAACAGCTGCTTGGGGGAACCAGTTAACATCAGGTGAATGAGGTCATTTGGTCTGAAAAAGATCTAGAAGACTTCTAGAGTAGGTTTGAAAAGTCTTCGAGTCTACCACCACCATGTTTCACTGCCATCATTGATCAAAAACTACAAGAAATAAATTTGAGCTCTTGATTGTATTGAAATCTCATTATCCTTAACTGTGATCTTTTAACATTGCTAACAGGTGGAGAAAACGAAACAAAACCACGTACACTCTAGCTCAGCACTCACTTAGAGGACTTTCACTTCCTGTGTCCTTTATCCTTCAGTGAATTAGCTCGGAGCAACTTAAAACGCAGACGTTTTCGGGTGGATTGCTGTAGCAAGGGATCAAAATCCTAAATGCCAGGGCTAAACCTTAAACGGTGGCACTTCTGTTTAAATCGTTTATGCTTGATTAGCCTTATGATGTTGTATCATGAGGAAAAATGCAAGTTGATAAAAATCTAGTAACATGTCTTTGTAGAAACACCATAAAACCTTCCCATAACCTACCTCAGTCCCATTCGTCAGTGAAGCAAAGGTAGGAATCAACCAATCATTACATCCCTTCCAACCACACACACACACACACACACACACACACACACCAGGTTCCCAAAATACCACAGCAATCAATGGTACCGGGGCAATTCCCTGACCTTTGACACCAATTTGAATTAGAGCATCTTCAAAGACCCTCGGTGACCCAAAGCCAATTAATCAACGTGAAAGCAAGTGCAGCGCGTGCCGTATCTGACGTACGATATGAACGAACGCTGGTGGGAAACCCGGCAAAATCTCCAGTGTCGTATTAAGAAGTTATAATGTAGCCTATATAAAAGTCCAGATGGACACAAATGTATACTCTAGGCGCTCTTTAAATCCATGAATGTGACCCTTAAACCATCCACAAATGAGATCCCACAAACTGCTTACGGTCTAAAAAAGCTGTAAGACGAGAAATGCAAATGAGGGATTTAGTGAATTTCCGGCACCATGTTTCGGCTGTAATTATGCTCCGTTGAGAAAACCGCATGCTGGTAAACACATCCAGGCTGGTGTTGCTCTGCGTGCATTCCCCCTCCATTGTGTGTGTGAAGTGTGTTTACAGTACACTTGATTATGGCTTCAGCATTTACAGCACCGTTTTGGTTCATCTCAACGAGGAGGTTACTTTGAGAGAGAGAGAGAGAGAGAGAGAGAGAGATAGATAGAATGATCTGCTACTTCGCTCACGGAATGAGTCGCTACGTTGAATATATTTCAAGTCCAAGGTTTGAAATGCTTCTTTTTCAAGACTTCTTTTTAACAATTTTAATTGGTTCTGTTTCTCAAAACATAAACAAACTAGCAGCCTAATTTAAACCAGCACGACCCTGACCAGGCAGTTACCGAGGAGGAGTGAACGTGGCCTTTTGATTATCCTGCAAGCTTCATATCTGACCGCATGGAAGTAAAAACCTCCGACTTACTCAATTAGATTCCCTGTGAACATTTCAGCAGCGCAATAGTTACATAAGTTGTGGTGTGACACTGGGGGCAGGTGTGGAGAGTCGAGCTAAGAGGATGGAGTAGAGAAGCATGGGTGGAGGAGGAATACACACACCCCCCTGTCCCCCACCCCCCAGATCTTACACACTATGCAATGGGGCTTGAAAGTTTGTGAACCCTTTATAATTTGAATGTGAACCCAGTTAAACAAATGAGACAAACATTTTATCCTTGGTCATTTATTTATTGAGGAAGATGATGAAATATTACATATCTGTGAGTGGCAGAAGTATGTGAACCTTTGCTTTTCGGTACAGTGTCTGCTGTGCAGTTATTGCTTGTGCAGCAATAACTGCATCTAAACCTTTCCGGTAACTGTTGATCAGTCCTGCACATCGGCTCGGAGGAATTTTCAATTCCTGCCTCCACCCTGTGTGTTTGAATGTTCTCCCTGTGCTTCTAAAGTCTCCTCCGGATTTCTCCCCCTAGTCCAAAGACTTACGTTGTAGACTGATTGGCATTTCCAAATTGTCTGTAGTGTATGAATGTGTGTGTGATTGTGCCCAGTGATGGGTCCCCCGCCTCGTGCCCCGAGTTTCCTAGGATTGGCTCCAGGCTCCCCGTGACCCTGTGTTGGACCATGGACGAATGGATGGATGAACAGACATTAGCCCAATCTCTATAAGAAATTTTACAGAACAACTTAAATACCTTTGAGTGAACAGGTTGTCTTTTCTCAATACAGGGGAATTAGTTTGCATTCCTTCTCTGGTAATCGCACACACTCGAGAGAAGTGGAAGGTGAGGTTGTTAATACGCCATTCCAGTTGTCCTCTGTAACTTCCTAGAATGCCTGAAATCCTGGGGTTGTCAAGTAGAAGAGAAACTTGACTGCATGTGCGAGTCATATTAAACAGCTAAGATTGCTAATGCACAGAACCTAGTAGGGGTATGTTAGCATTATGCAAACCGCATCGTGCCAGTTGGCCTTCAGTGTTAGCCAAATGAGTATTTCAGCTGAAATGCTACGTTAACCTTAACTTTGTCTATCTGATGCACTTGTGGATTAAAAAAAAAAAGCCTGGTCTACCTTGTGTGTGTACTACGTGAATGATGTTGAGTGCACACTTAATTCCTGGTCCTGTGTATCTTTTGGTAGAAGTGTGTGTGGAGTGTGATCCATCGTAGACCTGTGCCTGGCTAAAGCTCCAGTGGGATTGACTGAAGCAGAAAACAGATTAGCGAGGGAAGCGCAAGTGAATCCAGCGATCAGTAAAAGCCCAGCTGGGGACAGTTCCACAAATATAAAGAGCATTGAAAATAGGGCAAAAAAAAAACATCATCATTATGTATCTCAGTGAGATGAGTGCAATTTTGTAAAGCAGAAAAAGTACTGCTGCAAAAGCTTTCTGTGCAGGTGGAACACGTAAACAATTAGCCTAAGTGACAAATTAAGGAGTGCAAAATTGAATTTGAAGCTCAATGTGTTTTATTGTGCGCTACAACAAATGTGGAAGCGATGGCACCGAACAAAGTGCGACATAACACTGACAAAGATGGCGGAGATATGGCCACTGGCAGCCGTCCTGTGTTTAGGCGTCGCGTCGGCTCTCGGATACAAAACACAAAGCTAGTGAGAAACAGAATCACGGCGCGATCCCACACGAGCCCGCCCCTTCGTCTCGGCACACAAGCACTGAAAGCCTCTCTTGGATGACCTTAATCCGTGAATTGAATGTGGGGAGCAGAACGTCCGTGTTAAGTACTCCGAGTGTCTTAAAAATGTGCCGGCGGAATGCTTATAAGCGTTCACAGAACGCGAGTGTGCTTCTTGGCTGAAAATGGAAAGGTCTCCGGCTCGTCTCTTAACGTGTGGGTTTTATGTTACCGCTCGGTGGGTGTACATCTTATAGTGCGAAAACAATCCTAATCCTGTAGCGGCACAGATAGGCAACACGTATGAGAAGACATCAGATCTCGAGTAACGTCTTTATATCATTTCTAAACATGCGCATACTCAAACTGTTCTGGCTCTTTATATTATAGTCGATATAATCCGTGAGAAGTCGTTTGTTGTGAGACGAGGTCGTTTGTTGCGTTACAGAGAGAAGCTTTCCCCATCTTGGAAACGCTCCCATGGTAGAAGAATGCAAAGCATCGAAACTGGAGACTCCTTTCGTCTCCTTACTGAAAACTACAACAATGATTTGTTCTTATTATTTCAATAACCACACGTTTTAGAAGCTGTTTATTATAATGCTTAGATTATATGCCGCGTGTGCCTCTGTGAAGAAGATGTTACTATAGAAACGATAACGTATTACGTAGTAATGTGTTAATATAAGTTAGGGAAGACTCACGACAGACCGCACAGTTACACTGGATTACAACACGTAGAGCATTATAACGGGTTATAGCGAACGTTTAACGTTGTGGTTCAATCGAGACTTGGTTCCTGTTCTAGCTTACATACCTCGCTTTCTCTCTTTAAAAAAAACGGGAAACAGCAAATGTAAACGCCGCTGTACTCAACACTTTCCTGTGCTGGGAAACTTTACTGAGTACCATGTCTGTGACAAAAAAACGCTGACACCTCAGACTCCTCCCATAAATGTTAAATAAACATCTAAAAAAAAAAAAAAGTGTCACCACATCAATAGTTATACATTTTAGTTTGTTAAACAAAAACATGTTTTTAGAACCCGTAAAATTATTCGTCTTAGATTACGTGGAGCGTCTGCTGTACAAGTATAACAAATCGAAACGATAATGTTAGCGTGAACAACTAGAAACCGTACGGTTATACAAAAATAAAGTCGAAGTTACCCCTTCTGACCAATCAGATTGAGAATTCAACTGGGCCGCGTTCTATTATCGCTCCCTCCAGGATTTCACGATTTTGCGATTGCAGAAATGAACGCAAAGTCAAGCAAACTCCGCAATAATCGGAGGTTTTTCAAAATGAACGCAGATTTTCCGTAGATCTGGGCCGAGACCCTCTTCGGTTCACGTACGTCGAACGCGAGTACAGCTGAAAGGTCTCGTCTGCCAACAAACATCGCTGTGAAAGACCACGCAAAACTATTCCGTGAGACTGCGATTTCGCCAATTCAAGGAGTTTTCCACAAAAAAAAAAGTTTTAAAAAAAGATAAATAAATAACAAAACTAATTAAAGGACAAAAATCTCTGCAAGTTAGCCGCAGCAAACTCAAGCATTTTTGCCTGAAACAATTTCACACACACACACACGCAATAAAACCTCTTATATGCACTGTATAATATTATATTATTATTATTATTATACAATTGCTCTTGATTCTTGTTTTGGAAATTAGAAACATTTTCCTCTGATCTAATAAGTACAACTGGGATAAACAGCGCATCATTTTCTTCCTCTCTGATTTCCAACGAAGTGATTACACATCTAAAATAATTCACTCATGGTTACACAGCCTTAATAACCCCTTAACATTTAATTCCATGCTTATCTTTTCAACCCGTTTCCTTTTTTCTTCCTTTTTCCTTACGGTTGTTTACAGCATGCTAGTTCTCATCTGACTCATTACCCACTCGAGTACTTAGTGAGAGATTCACAGCACCACCGGGTCTCCGAATGAGACGTTGACGGTACACGCTAACATGGGCATTGTACTGTTTCCCGACAGAAGGTGAGGAAGAACGTTACTGTTGATATGACTACTTTATAACATCTTGGAAAGGAAATTCGATTTGGAATATGCAATGCATAGTGGTTTTAAAAGGAAGACACGAAACGATTTTGTCCCCCTTAATGAAAAAAAAATCGGATGCGCGATGAAAATGCACTGTAGCCTGACGTAACCCGAGAAACAGGGACGAGCTGCGATGTGAAAACGACAAAGAGCCTGTTGTGAATCCTTCGCGCCGTCCGTCATCGGCTGAATGGCTCGTTCTGCCAAGAAACGGACAGAAACGTGTCACAGAAGGCATGCGAACGGCGATAATAAGAGCATACTCCGTGAATGACTACCACAGATGGTGGATATGCTTACACAGAACAAAGAGAGGAAAGGCAGACAATGAATGTTGGGTGGTCTGTTTCTAGGGAAGACCTGGCTTGGTGCTGTACATAGTGTATTCTCAGCCATGCAGAAATGCACGAGTACACATAGTTGTTGTTGTTGTTGTTTTTTCTCAAAAGGCCCAGCAGAGTCGCAGCACCAGTGACGGAAAGAGAATACAGTCTGTTCCCTTCATCATCAGCTGACAGCTTGCAGATAGATGCTTAATAGGATTCCACAGAAGGCTGTGGCTTGCTTTCAGGAAATCCCAGACCCCTCCCGTCCTCGTCTTCTCCCCCGCTCGCAGTATCTGGGAGCACCTTCGGTTTGTGTGGCCTAATTTCATTGTGAAATGTTGTAGCAGTAGCAAGTTACGCATATTATTAACGCAGACTAAGGCTACGTGTCCACCGAGCACAGTGCCTGTCGACAACGCAGGAAGGGAATGGCTCTGAGCTCGATGTATTTGTATGATAACTACGTCAGACTTTAAAGAACACATTCCTGCGTCATGCAGTACTTGTTTTACTTTCGTCTTCGTATTTATTCTGGGTCTTTCAGAATAGAGGGGAACACAGAGTTAGTATTTTTCGTCCATTTCGTCACGACCGAATAAAATACATAGGCAGTACAATAGGAACAAATGCAGTTGTGACTGAAATTCTCTCTGCTTGCTATCCCACAATCCCTTGTGCATTTTTTTTCCTTTAGTTACTCCCTATTGGAAATGAATGGGATATAAATGATTCGTTTCTCTGAACGAATGCATTAGGGATTCCCAAACTAGGGGTCACGAATTGCAAATGGTGTCGTGAGCAAAACACGAGAATCTCGTCCCCTCGTCGTCGTCGTCCCCCCGCCCCAATTCCTTTATTCTACAAATGAAACGTTAGACATATCGAACACAGTTTGCGTGCTAATATTTTGCACGCATTCAGACAAGCCACATCTCAAAGATTAGATGACGTTATTTTAGTCTTTCTTCATCCTCACGCACAGCAAATAAACATTGACGAGTTTTCCCGTGCGTGTACATCCGCTAACCTAAACTAGCGTCGCGACTCAAATCTCAACACTGTTACTGAACTCTAACCAGGTGTTCCATTAGGGTCAGTGTGTGAATCTTAAAACCCTCTCATGTCGCCTTCAAACCTACCTGAAGGTCTGTTTGACGTTGCAGTTCTCCGAAATGTTTCTAGATGAGTAAATACATAACGATTAGTACAAACTCAGTGTAAGCTTAGAGTTGTTTTGATTGTGAGATGCAGCTCATGACAGCAGTCATGACGATGGCAGAAGGTTTTAATGAGAGACGGAGCGCGCCAGTGTGATTAACGTCGCCGTGCGTAAAATTGCGAAACGTTTCACAGTTAGTTCGAGCTGGAAACCTGATGGACAGGGATGTTATGGCACTGACATGCCATCTAGTGCATGTCATATCCTCCGCACGTACACAAGTTACGCAGCGGGGGTGTAAATACTTGTGTTACCGCTGCTTCTTTAATGCATTACCGGCATATTTTGTTCATTATTTTTTTGCACATTCCTGTACAAAGATTTCTTATTTTATATTATTTCTTAATCATTTCTTTATTTTTTAATTTAGTTATTTACCGTAAATGCACAGTCTAAGGAGGAGTAGGCTAGGGTTTCATTTCACTGCAAGTTGTATACTGTTTATAAATGTGTATGCATGCGACTAAATAAATCTTGAGTGTAATGCGCTGCCGTGGTCACTCTGTCCTGGCCTGGATTATTTCCCTATAACAAAACAACACTTCTCTCTAGACTGGGAACTTAGTGCAAGAAACATTCCTTTGGTCTTTGGTTGCTTGTCTTACACATAAACATGACATCATAAAATCTTCAAATGTTACAGTAGTCCTATATTATAAATTTGGGATAAAATAATAATAATAATGATGATGTCAGGTACTTAAGGCTGGAGGTCAAAGAAAATTTTTCATGTCCATTTGGGGCCAAAAAGTTTGAGAACCCCTGGAGTATATGGTCATGTAGTGTATCCTGTTAGCATCCTTAGCAATAAAATCGCACCACAATGAAGCTTATTAAGTCTAAACCAGTGGTCCCCAACCCTGTTCCTGGAGACCTACCTTCCTGAAGGCTTTAATTCAATTCAATTTAATTTGTACAGCACTTTTTATAATGGACATTGTCTCAGAGCAGCTTTACAGAAACATATAAACACAGGATACAGATTTTAAGTGTGTGGATCTATCCCTATTGTGTGATATGGTGGTGACGTTGGTGAGGCTAAAATTTTCTAAGAAGATATGAGAAAGAAAAGTTTCAGAGGAACCAGACTCTGAAGGTTACCCGTCCTCATCTGGGTAACAACGGATAGTGTGAAAGTAAAGGGAAGTTCATTATGGTTCTAATATGAAGTCTGTTTGTTGAGCTAGTCCACTGTTCACTAAAGTAGACCCGAGTCTGCATGTGGTAATTGCAGTCCCAAGGCCATCGCAGCAACCGTAGTCCCAGCAACCACAGCGAGAACGTCCATGTGGAATTGAGGTCCAAAAGTATTTCATGGTACTTCAAGCAGTACTATCCTCAGCAATCTCCAAGTTGTAGCAATCTCCAAGTTGGAGTGAGAGCTCCATCTAGAGGTAGGGCATCTGCACGGATCAGCCAGGTCCGGAGTGCAGAAAGGGTCAGGATCACTGGCATGTCCATAAAATCATGTGTGGCTCAACAGAAGGAAAGAGGGTGAGATTGTTAGGTAAGACTGTGTACTTTGCATAAAAGAAAGTCTATTCATGATAAGCTTGAGCAAACAAATATGTTTTCACCCTAGACTTAAACACAGAGACTGTGTCTGATTGGAAGGCTGTTCCATAACTGTGGGGCTTTGTAAGAGAAGTAAGTACAATCCATTGCATCATTCTCCAGAAGGAGGACTGGACAAAAAAATATTGAAGCTCTCATACAAATGCCCCCTTTCTTACCTCTTTGAATTTTTAATCCATTTAGCATGCGGACAGAGTGCGAGGTTTGTTTGTGTCTTTTCTTTGTGTGTTTTCACCATCTGACTTTAAACCGTTGTCTTAAATATCATGACTTTCACATTTGGTTTATTTCATGGCAAAAAGAACAAAGACGTAAGGGAGACTGACTTTTCAAAGTCTGGCCAAACAGCAAGAAGCCAAAGCTTTTTCCATCTCCAAATCTAAAGAATATTGTAGTGTTAAAAACGTCTGTGGGGTGGGGAGGAAATGACATTGAGTGATTCTTTTAATGCTACATCCATCACTTCACCAGGCACCTGTAGAGCAAAATAACCTTGACTCATAAAAAGCAAGTACTCTGTCAAATTGCTGCTGAATATAGCTGTCATATTTTCAGAGTCATGGCTCTGTGGACTGAAACTGGACTGGGGAATTTCTATAGATGATGTATGCATGTGTGTGGGGGGGGAAGAGAGCGAAACAGAGTGGAGGAAGGGGTGGCACCCCAAAATGACGAAATATAATAGCCCCAGATTGCAAAGGATGTTTTCATTTCCTTTAAAACACTCTTACATCCAAGAGATGCAATCTTAAAATAGTGACCAACCCTTATCAGAATCTTTATACGCAGCCATCTACTTGCTAATAAATGCAAATGAGCATAACGTCAATAGATGAAAAATCAGCACGGCGTTTTTCAGTGATTCCAATTTCCAGTGAGCCGTTTCCAATTATTTCCACCCAGCACCTATTGCCCTCGTCAGTTTGCTTTTAACGTAGCAGCAGGGACGCAGAACCACAATGTCCCTTTTTACCATGTTTCCAGGTGTCTCATATCTGTTCTTCCTTCATGTTCCTATGATGCTCATCATCCTTACCAGTGTATTCACTCCACCCCACTGATTATCCCCATGGCTTGAGTCTCGCTCGCATCGATTGATGGCATCAGAACGCTGTCGGATTACGTCGACTCTCTTTGAGCGCATCACGGAGGAGCACACAAATCATTTCAGCCCTGAACCCTGTTCCTCTTCACACACCTCCAGCTGCGATGGCTGGGATTTTACTTTACTCTCATGCTGACTGCCTTCACAGAGCCACAGCTGCTGCATGGAGCAAGAACCTTGAGCAACATGCAACATGCAGCCCTCTGACTGAACAGCTGTAGGTCTTTATTTCTCCCCTTCACAAACCGTCAGGTTAGCATGATAAACAAACACCGTCATAAGAGCTGCTTTTAAAAAGACTATACCACTTTACCAAAACATTGGCGCCAGCAGGATGATGAAACCATAGTGAGCTTTTCTGGGGTTTCCTGGAAGACAAGTTTCCGACATCTCTCCATTTTTCCATGGAGTGTTAGATGGAGTGTATGAAACTGGTGGGTTTAATTACCGCATAATTTGCATGTATTCGTATGGATAATTCATAAATTGCATAACTTTAGCTGGCCCACCAGGCAAGTAAAAGCGCTAATTTCCTGCCCAGTCCCATGTTTTAATGTCATCATTCATAACTGTATACATTTGAATCATGTACATATATACATTTTACAATTGAACGACTTTTTTAAAATGAGCTATATGACCGATATAACCTGATGTTCTGTTCTTGTGCACAATGTTGTGCAATCATGGGGCTGCCCCGTTTAACTCTTTAGAGTAATTATTGGCCAGAATGGGAACAAGTGCTAATAGAGGCCTAGTGTGGATGGCATCATGCTGCCCCATGCTCATGGGAGGAGCAGCTGACAGACCTTGTTTCCCATGCAAAGGCTGGGATAAAGAAGAAAACGATCTCAAGCCACTGCTGAACCTACTTGCTCAATGGGAAACTATGAATTAAAAAAAAAAACTAATATTCTGCATACACAGTCTGCTGGTTCCAGGCACTAGCAACCCGATCCATTTTGTAGCTGTTATGTAAAGAAACTCAGTTAAGAAATGGTACATTCCAAGAATGCAGCAGAGTATTTGAAGGTTAAAAGCCTTCACCCAAAGGCTCATCAGTGGCTCTTGGGCATCTCTTTGATTTGAATTTCACACATTTTGAAGCTCAGTTCAGAATCTCAAACCATCATCTCTTTGTTAAGACCAATAGATGCTGGCACTCAGAGACTTGCCTACAAACATTAACTGTAATTATGTGTCATTCTGCCTATACTGCTATATATTCCTGTATGGATAGATATAATTATGAGGGAAATAGTGGCACCTCTTTAGATTTAATGACACCTGCTGCACATTCTCAAAAGCTGTACCATCAATATGAAAATCATTACAGGCTCTGTGCTGCCCTCCGCCTCTAAACGTGTTGAACAGGGAAGGAGACTAATGGAGGCTGGCATAGTGTGACCGGACCACAAATGGAGCACTCTCTCTCTCTCTCTCTCTCTCTCTCTCTCTCTCTCTCTCTCTCTCT
>JAOUWY010000048.1:14050851-14071122 GCA_025728095.1 Prietella phreatophila | reverse complement strand
GCCGGGTGACTCCACATGCCGAAGTGTCCTTGGGCAAGACACTGAACCCCAAGTTGCTCCCGATGGCAAGTTAGCGCATTACATGGCAGCTCTGCTACCATTGGTGTGTGTGTGAATGGGACACAATAGACGCTTTGGATAAAAGTGTTTACCCTTTACCATTTACTATACACTTTGGACATGCCAATCAGCCTACCACACTTGTCTTTGGACTGGGGGAGGAGACCGGAGTACCCAGACACAGTTAAACATATCTAAAGGAAAAAAATTCTAGTCAGTTAAAAAATATTTGTACTTCTGAGAAATAAACACTTTCACCAATTATTTTTTTGTCTACATTAAATTTTATATGGAGCTGCTACACAATCGCCCTGTCCACAGGAATTCATATAATCAGTCGTTTCCTTAGTCTGTATTAGTTCGCTTAACTTTAGCAGTGGGCAACAAAAACATGAATTTGGTCATGACATCGGATCTTTTAATTGCCTGGTAAGCTAGCTAAGGAATTGTAGCTTCTGCAAAGTCATTTTTATGTGTAATTTGCATGATTGATTGCTAATGATGCAATTGCATACATTTACAGTGTTATTACAAAAATAACTTTGTTATAATCTGTGTTACTCGTGTACCACAGCAGGTTCCGGTGTGTGTATCAGCAGATACCGCCGCACAACAGGAAAATAGACCAGCAGTGGCATATGGTACCAGTGCCAGGTTCTCTGATGCTGAAGTTCTGGACTTTAGCAGCACTAGTGAGGATGAGGATCCCTGTGGCTCCAGATCGAAAGCCACATACCCAAATGCAGGAGAAGTTTTTGGACCTAGCACTGGCTCTGCAGCAAATATGAATCTATCTGCTCTGCTGATGAAACATATGACTAGTGGGTTGCAAAGGAGCTCAGAGTGCACTGAAGATAGTCAGTCTGATACAGACTCCAAGGGCTTGAACCTAGAGGATGCCAAGGTAGCTAAGGGGAAAACCGAATGGTTCCTGTCCAGTGACTCGGAGGAAGAGAAGAGTGAAGCAAAAAAGACCTGTGACCATGTCTGCATGGAGGAGTCAGAAGACTTAAAGTTTCCTCACCACCGCTATACTAAAGCACAACAGAGAGATCGAGACAATACTAACAAGGAACGGAGGCCAGATTCTGCAGTAGAAAGAAAGATCTATACTGAGGAGGTTGAGAGTTTAGACTCATCAGAAGATGAATCTCCAGAGAGAAGGGTGAAGTTTAAGAAAAGTCTTCGACGCCCCTTTAGTGCACAGAAGTCCGCTCAAAAATCTGTTCAGTTCACAGGTTTAAAATGTCCAAGCATGCATTCAAGAAAGCCACAAATCATAGAGGGTACCAGCACGGGCACCATAGACACATTATTAGGTAATTTTTATTAATTAAAGCGTTCAGTGAATTGTAATGACTGAATTTGAGGTAATTTCAAAGTGGCTGCACAGTATACTGAGATTTTTAGATTGTGCTATGATTTTGAAAAATAAGAGGCGTTTTACTTTCATTCTTTGTTTTGTACTTGTAGGTGGGCTTCAGGAAGTGAGCTACACCCACTCCAATCAGAAAGTGGTCGGCTCGAGCAGGGCAGAGAACCGCCTCAGCCATGCTGCATTACGGGATGTGTTTGAACTGAAAAAGCACTCGCAGCTCCCAGCAAACCATTTCCATTACAGATCTGAGGTATGTACGGTTATGACAGTGAAACATTATCATAACATGGTTTTCGTGGGTCCTTAAAAATGTCTCCAATGCAATCATCCGAATTTTAGGCCTTAAAATGTCTTAAATACAATTTTGGCAGGTCTTAAAATTATTTGGATTATGAAGTTAATGTTACTTTTGCAACATTCAAAACTTCAGTCTTGCTTTTAAATGTGTTTTTGGGGAAAATGTGTATTGATCATGCCATCACAAAATGGAACCAATAACCACTCATGCAAACAATGCAACCTGGACAGAATTTATCAGAGCGTGTGCAGTATGTGTGCGCTAATGTGGCACCTCCTCCCGTAAAAAAAACACCAGCTACTTCTAGAAGTAATCATTTAAAATAGTTTCTGTTCACGTTACTTTCATCTAATATGGGTAAGTGCAAGTTCAGCAAGATCTGGCTCGAGAACAGTGCATTTAATGCTTGGTTGAAGTCTGTTTAAATAATGAATTTGAAGCCTGTTGATTAGGAACTTTGTATTAGGGTTGCATAGGAAGTCAGAGAAGTATAAAGCCACAGGTAAAAGCCACAAGCAAACACCTGCACCACCCAGTATTGTTCTGTATCCACATCAGGAGCATCACCAAAGTCCAGCACCAGCGTGACCAACTCTGCACTAACATTGTTAACTCCTGCAACTCCAGTAAGCGACCTCCGGACAGTGTTTGGATTTAAGGTTGTGAAATAGGTGTTAAATTGCATTCATAATGGTCTTAAAAATGTCATATTTATCTTGTTGGCTTTGGTGGTAGAGCGGGTTGTCCAATAATCGTAGGGTTGGCGGTTCGATTCCCAGCACACATGACTCTACATACCGAAGTGTCCTTGGGCAAGACACTGAACCCCAAGTTGCTCCCGATGGCAAGTTGGCGCCTTGCATGGCAGCTCTGCTACCATTGATGTGTGTGTGTGTGTGTGTGTGTGTGTGTGTGTGTGTGTGTGAGTGAATGGGTGAATGAGACACAGTGTAAAGTGCTTTGGATAAAAGCGCTATATAAGTGCACATTTACCACAGCACATTTTTACTGTGCTCCTTGCTCAGTCTTCTGATCCCAAGGCCAGGCCTTGGAGTTCTTTACCTTTGTATAAGTTAAATTTGTCCTGTTAATGAGCTATATTGCTCAGCCGCGCAGTCTTGAGGAATAACGGCCACATAACACTATGCACGAGCCTAACTAAAAGAATCTTATTTCTGATAGGTCTGATGGCACAGTAGAGCAGAGGGTAGTGTTGTTGCCTTACAGCCTCAGAACTCGGGTTACTCTCTGACTGTTTCTGTGAACGTACTCCCTGTGTCTGAGTGGGTTCCTTCTGGGTTCTCTGGTTTCCTCCCACTTCGTAAAATAAACTTGTCCTAAATTGTTTTTAAAAGCTAAATTGTCCTACCTGTGTATATGTATGCATGGTTCCCTGCAATAGACCTGGGGTCCCATTCTGCCTTGTACCCATTGTTCCTGACGTAGGCTTCGGATCCACCATGACCCTGACCAGGATAAAGTGGTTACTGAAGATAAATGAATGCAAATATATCCAGTAGGTAGATGTTCCCCTTGGTTGGATGTTTTAATTGGGCTTTTCTTGGAGGTGTCAGAATTTTTAGTCTGATTTAATTATCCTCTTTGGTGGTAAAGACAATGATCTATGATTTTTAAAAAACGTCAATATAAATTACCTGGCTTTGGGCAACATTTTAAATCCATTTTTTTTCAAGGACGGACCATTATTTGACTGATTGTCTGAGCTTTCCACCCTCTTTGTGGAAGCATACCTTGCTTTCTACTGGGATGGGTCATTTTTCACTACCAACATTAGCACTGTGTGCTGTATAAATGACCCGGCATTGCAACGAGACAGGCACTTCATCAATATAAAGCAACACTCTTGCACTCGAGTGTTTATGTATGAATGGGGATGTGTGTATTTGTTCTAGAAAACAGCTATGGACCAGGGTGGAGTTATTAATATAGTTGCCCTTTCATCTTTGCATACATTTATGTTTAGCCATTTGAGCTGCTTTCGCTGTTCATCATCTAGTGCTGGCAGCTAGCAGTAGGCTGTCTCTGAATGAGTATAATCATCACTCAGAAAGCAGGATGTGGAAGGAGGAGCATGGCTGTCCTGCCTAGTGCTGTTTTAACTCCATGTCACGTCCTTCAGCGCTCATTACTGATGTGTTCCTTCCACTCTCTTCACCTCTGTCTTCCACAGATTTGCCATGTCACTTACTTCCTTATTTACTACAGCAGTTTGTATGCAGTGCGCGGATTGCTTCCTTCCAACCCATGCATTGAAGACTTCCTTACTCTTTAAATAGTCGCCCATGTTTGTTTGCATTTTAGTGGCTAGCGATTCTTGCCAAACTCATTATACTCGAGTCCTGCCTCTTTCATTTGCAAGTGATGAGCACTGATTATACTCCAAGCCTTCCCCAGCACCCGCTGTGCGTCTAGGTTTTTACATGAAAGATGATGATTTAGGACATAAAGGGACTCCAACTAGAGCGATTTTTTTTGAGCGTCCAGCAGCGGTGATTAACACACTATGAATGAGTGGGTACATGAAGCATTGATGCATGGCACCCATCTGCCTTCCACAGTGGTCATTTCTCCTGCTCTCCCAGCAATTATGATCAACTGCCTATTCAGTCACAAAGCGACAATCATAGAGCTCAGGAAGCCACTTCGTTTTTATGCTGCATTCCAAAACGCGTTTGTTTTTTTTCCTCGCCTAAGTGCCAACAACTTGCACACAGGCTAGTCTAGTTATGCCATTTCTCAGGGTGAGATTTGTTGGGGTCACTCCCCCCACTCAGATCAGGGAGGAGAGGGTCCAGCCACACAAAGCTGCCTTGTGGAATGCAAAATCTGTAATTTGACAAACACTGGCATGTCTCCTGAAACAGTATGTCAAAATAGAGTTTGCTAAAATGTTTGAGTGGAAGCACCTTTGCAAAAAAAAAAAAAACATTCCTCTTACATACACTATGGTGAAGTGGAAAGGTTTGCGTATCAGTAACGTTATGCAGTTTATAAATAACTGATTGAAGTGTGTTCTAGTCTCTCAAACTTTCTGCAGCCAGGGACCCCTTTAAGTGTTAAAATAATCATTAATAATAATAAATCCTGTGAATTGCCATGGGACAGATTTATGAACAATTATTCTAAATATTCTTCAAATATTTTGTTCATTATTTAAACGTATATTGAGTTTTGTATTTAAACCCATTCACTTCAGTCACCAATAACATGTATTTTATTATACTGGTGGGTTGTAATTTCCACCTCTGTAACAATTTTTTTCTTTTAATCCCAGTCCGCTTGTCTAGGCTTCATGAGCACTAGTATCAGAACCGATTCAGTTAGCGTGTTACACAATGTACATGGGGGGGATATATATGATCTTGTATTTTTGGTGTTGAAACTACTCTGTGACTTATGACCAGGTTCAATAACGTTTAGTTTATGATGCATTACAGTTATATGAGAATTTGCACTGTTGTCACCTGTGAGGTGTTTAAATACACAGAATTGGTAAACTAGGAACAGATGTTAGCTTGATAACTAATAAGCAAGAGCAGTGAACTTGAAACCGGAGCTATGATAAATATGGAATGTGGAGTCCATTAGATTAAACAGGCAAACCCCATTGTGGGGTCTTTCATGCTGCTACGGTGCGGGGGGGGACATGAAATTGTGCTGCATGGTGAATCCCAGCCTCAACAGGCCCACTTAAAATGTGCTTTATTTATAAGGTGCCTGAAAGGCAAAGACATGGTGCTCTTTTTTTTAATGATTTTAACTGGACCAATGAAATGAGGACTTTCAAATAGTGGTGAATGTCATAGGTGGCAACCCATGTTGTGGGGCATCTTTGCAAGTTTGCTTGTTTTGCTAGCAGGTGACACACTGAAGATGCAGTTGGGAAGACTGTGACCTCACTTCATTATGCTTGAACCCTTCACTGTTGCCAGTACAGCCCATGTCACTTTGACCAAGGGAACAAGGAGGGGTAGATGCACTAGTAAGGCCAAGTTTGATATCCTGGAAAGGATTTTGGTTAATGAATTGTTTTTGCTTGGTCAGCCATTGAGAGAACTCTACTCCTATTCTGTTGATGCCAGTGCTGTAGGATAAAATTGATGAACACATGATGAAATAGCAGTTCCACTGTCTTTAGAGCCATGGGAGGCCCCTTATTTAGAGCCTGCATTTGATCATCAGTTTATTGCTACCAGGATGACTTCCAAGCCTTAGTTCCTGGGAAGATTAGTCACAAAGTCTGTTGCAGTGTGAAGCCAAAGCCACTGTGAGACTACACTGCAACTGGCGGGATGACTTGGCTCGGATACAGACCGAAGAGGAACTAATGAAATCAGCAAGCTTATGTTACAGCAATGAAGGGCTCCGTCAGATGTTGGAATGTCCATAAATTAGTTGCCAATATTTCTTATGAATCAGGTAAAGGCATTACGAAGACAGTACATGCATCATGTGAGGCAGGCATTATGTTGGTGTGGAATTTGCTGAGAGGGCTTACTGAATTGGGTTCATAATATTCCACCAGATGGAAGACATCGAGGATATTCCTGTGGTCAGGGGGAATCCTAGATTTTGGATAAAGCATCTACTTTAGTATTCTTGGAACTGGGTCAACAAGACAGTGAACCGCAAACGTGGCCAGAATAAAGACTTGCATCACTGACAAGAATTGAGTCTTTTTGCTGACTTGATGTATTCTGTCTTGCAGTGATCCATGTGCCACACTTCTTCTAAGGCCATCTTGATGGTTGACAAATCTTGGTTGTTTTTCTGACAAGAAGGTGTAAGGCCCAACTGACTTTGACACATCCACATCCAGATCACAGGGTATGCATTAAAATGGGAGTGCTGGTGAACAGGGGTTCTATATGTGCCCTGTTTCAAGGTATCTAAGGTTTCTAATAAATCTTCTATAGGTGTATAAAAAAAAACCAAGATGACATTAGCTTTTTGACTAATTTAGGCCAAAACCAGTCTGTTTATACTTTTGTATACATTTTGTATTAGCCAAGTTGCCCAGAAATAGGTACATCTTGAAATCCAGTAATTTGCAGAGATATTCACACTTCTGTAACCTAGCCATACATGAATTGCTCGAGACATGACTTTTAAGATTAAAGAACTTTAGATGAGTGTCTATCGATATAAACCATTACAAACTTGGTAAAGTACAAAGATATAGCTTCACCGATGAAGGCATGGAAGATGTCCATATGATATCCACCAAACACTTGTATTGTCCACTGCTGGTGTGAAAAGTTATTGCCCACTCATATTCATTTTAGATTATTAGCACTGTGTGGATCACACTTAGTCAAGAGCTGGGATAGCACAATTGTGCAGTCCAGACCTCCTATTTACAGGCAACTCTAGACTTTTAACATTGTCATGGCAAGACGCTGATGATAAACTTCTTCCAGGAGATGATATATGTGACCATTTATTTGTCACATATAGATTACAGCACAGTGAAATTCTTTCTTTGCATATCCCTGCTTGTTACGAAACTGTGCTCAGAGCACATGGTCAACCATGATACGGCGCTCCTGGAGCAGAAAGGTTTAAGGGGACTTGCTCAAGGGCCCAACAGTGGCAGTTCGGCAGTGCTGGGGCTTGACCCTGACCCTGACCTTCACCCTCAGTTACCAAGAACCTTTACCGTTGAGCCATCACTGCCCCACAATTAGATCACAGTGTCTTGATAGGTTTTAGAAGGTAACCTTCATGAAAACTAGGATTACATCTGTTACAAGTGGAGGATCCTTGGTTAAACATTTGTTGTTATTCAGACTTGTGGCTGTGAGATTAAGAGGGGCAGGCACACACAAATTGAAAACAAGATGTTCAGTTCAATTAACTTTGATTTGGGTAGTACAATAAACAATAGCCATTGCCGCAAATTATTTAAATCCCTAAAGGGCAAGCAAGGAAAAATTTCCTGAGATGAAACCTTGAGAGGAACCAGACAGAGGTTTGTTCTTATAGACTCACTAACTTTCTAGGCACGTTGTAGAAGGTCTCTTTTGTGGTAGAGTGGACCTCAAGGGATGCACCTTCAAAGCGAAAGTCGATCTGTAGTCCATGCACACACAACCGCACTCACACAGAGCCAGGAGAATGTGAAGACATTTAAAAGATGCCTTTTAGTTCCAATGAGACAGGTGTATTTCTGTCAAGTGAAAGACAAATGAGAGGAACCTTTAGGTTACTGAGGGACAGATGACTGGAAGAAGCGAAAGGAAGAACGAGAGAAGAGACGAAACAGAAGTGTTCAAGTTGTATTACACTTTATTGTCCTTGTAACAGAAGCAGCAATTGCCCCCTCATCTTTGCTTGCTAAAGCACACTTATTAGATTTGTTGTTCTGTCAGCCTGTAGGAATAAACTAGGTAGGAGCGACTGATGTACTGTGCTGTGCACTTGTATCCTGCTTGACTGCGTGAAACTCCACCTCCAGCATCACCACACCGAACACCGGCGCTCCCCAGGTCTGTGTGCTCAGTCCACTACTGTTTACCCTGCTGACTCATGACTGTGCTGCAAAGTTCAGTTCAATTACATCATCAAGCTTGCTGAAGACACAACAGTTGTGGACCTCATCAGCAACAATGATGAGTCAGCATACAGGGAGGAGGAGAACCAGCTCATAGAATAATGTAGAGATAACAATCTCTCTCTTAATGTTGATAAGACTAAAGAGATGATTGTTGACTTCAGGAGAACCCAAGTGGACCACTCAACGCTGCACGTCAACGGAACAAATGTGGAGAGAGTCTAAAGCTCCAAGTGTCTTGGAGTGCACATGACCTGAGGACCTCTCCTGGACTCTCAACACCACCTGCCTAGCCAAGAAGGCCCAGCAGCATGTCCGCTTCTTGAGGAAGCCGAAGAGAGCCAAACTACCCCCTCCCATCCTCACCTCCTTCTACAGAGGAATGATTGAGAGCGTCCTGTCCATGTGTCTCGCTGTGTGGTACGGACCTCCACAGCCTCCGACCGCAAGACTCTCAGTGAATTGTGAGGACAGCTGAACAGATCATCGGGGTCTCTCTAACCACCATAGACACCACATTCAACAACCGTTCCTTCCGCAAAGCCACCAATATTACGGATGACCCCTCTCAACCTTTTCATGGACTGTTCACCCTCCTGCCATCTGGCAGAAGGTATAGGCCGTGCCACCACCAGCAGACTCCGCAACAGTTTCTTCCCTAAGGCAATCAGATTACTCAGCACATTGCTGCTCACCTGGGCTAGCTCAGTAAGATTCGGTACTACTGCACACTGTACTTTGCATATCAGTCACTTTATACTATGGAACTTGTTTTTGCTGCCAGTATTGCTTCTATACTCGTGCTGCTACATTACTCTCCTATGTATTTATTGTTACACTGTTATGTAGTGTTGCATACTGTTCCGTGTTGCACCATGGTCCTGAAGATGCGTCATTTCGTTCCAATGTATCCAAGCTATATAGAGGAATGACAATAAAAACTCACTTGACATGAAGTGACTCGTTTGCTCTTTTGTTCATTTCTCATTATACAGGGGATGACACAAAGACTAAACAAAACAAAGTATGCAGAACATAAAAATGAAGAAAGCAACATCATGTAACACAAAATAGAAACTTAATAGAACAAGATCATATTACAGTAATACTACCATCTCTGTTTTATCGTGACAAGCATCCCACACAGGAGAGACTGCAAAGAATTCCGAGATTAATTAGTTTGCCATGAAGCTAAACCATGCCAAGGATTGTAGTTAAATATAAATTCACATGATAAATTAAGTTCATCCCACAACTGTATTGGCTGGTAGTTACAGCTTAAAATTGAAGTCATAAATCTCCCTTATCTGTACGTTTGAGTTTTTAGTTTTACTGCACAATAACCTCTGATTGACCTGAGCTGTTTTCACACATCTTGTGGTCAGATTTCTCTTGGATTCCTGCTCAGCTGTCTTTCTTCGATGGCTGTTGATTCCTGGTTTAGAAATTTGACAGTAAGTCTTAGTGATTGGATACTGAACTGCAGAGATGAAAGGGATCAGTCCTTGATTTGTATTGTGAACTTGTAACCAGCTTTTGCTAAGCTTTATGAGGCATACCCTGCCTGCATCAAATATCTCTACAATGTCAAGCTAGGCTGTCAGCATATCGCTTGCCCTTGAGCAAATGGGATGGCTAAGTGTTGTGGGAAATATTTAATTTATAAGTTATTAATCTTTCATTTCTCCTTGCCAATTTGATATTGATGCGTTGTCTCAAGTGGAATGTCTTTGTCTATACATAGCGCACAACTTTGGTTTGATACGGGACAGCTGGGGCACTTTGATTGACCTAACTCGAATGCATGCTTTAGCAGGCAGAATCCATGACTGGTGTACCCGCAGCGGTCGCTAATACGCCGCAGCTGTTTCCAACTGATTTTCTCATGAAGAAATGTCTCAAATAGCTCTGAGAGATGCAAGCTAAGCTCTTTTGACACGCCAAAACTCTCAGTTGCTTCGAAAGCTTTTCCAGCCTTACTCAAAAAAAAAAACAATCCCATCATTCTTCATTCAAGTACCAGCTATATATAGGAGACATACACTGACCAACCAGTTTATTAACTGCTCATCCATGTCTCATGTAGTCAACCAGTCATGTGGCAGAATGGCAGTGAGTAAAATCATGCAGATACAGGTTAAGAACTTCAAATGTCAAAATGGGGAAAATGTGATCTTTGACTGTAGCACTGAGTATTTCAGAAACTGCTGCACTCCTTTGATTTTCCACACACAGCAGCCTCTAGACTTCATACAGAATGGTGTGGAAAAGGAAAAAGATTTTCATTCAGAAAATACCTTTTTGATGATGTGAGAGAGCTGACAAAAAGTCTACAGTAACTTGAATAGTTACACTTTACAACCGTGGTAAGCAGAAAAGCAACCCAGAATGCATATGTTCACCGTAGCCTCATATTCCTGTTCTTGTGGTCTGCTGCTGTTGTAACGTTTGGTGTGTTGTGCGTTCTGAGATGCTTTTCTACTCACCACGGTTGTAAAGAGTGGTTACTTGAGTTACCGAAGCCTTCTTGTCAGCTCCAACCAATACGGCCATTCTCCTCTGACCGCTCTCGTCAACAAGCTTGCAGAACCGCTGCTCACTGGATGTTTTTGATGTTTGTTTTTCACACGATTCAAGAACAGCACTTGACCTGAGCATGAACTGACCCTCTTGACCTGTATATATGCATGCTTATATGAATTGCGCTGCTCCCAAATGACTGGCTCCTTGGTTCCTTTCATGAATGGGCAGGTATTCCTAATAAAGTGTCAAGTGTTTGTATGTTGTCATATAATCTGGCTTGATGGAGGCCTGCCTTACAAGTGAATAGCAAGCAGGGCAACCCACACATTTAGAAGGAGAAAATGTTGCATAACAAGTTTGTTTTTGTGATATTCCCATCTTGACACTCCCACACTTAGCCTTTAAATGTAGCCTTGTCGAGCAATTACACATCCGCTATGTATTAATCAGCTGTAGATGAACTTCACAGCTCTCACCGTGGCACTGAACAGTCCATCTCTGTTAAGGTCATGTCAAAGCAGATTTCTGTCCAGGTATTTTGACATTTCAAGTAATTGTGCACTTTTAAACACAAACCACAAGCTCAGCCTGTTTTCTTTTCTTTCTTTTTTTTGGTCAGCATTTAAATGGTTCTTAATATTATCTTACAGGTTACAGGGAGGTTATTTTTTGCTTTTCTACCTATTAATTTTGTCAAAGTTGGTTCATGTCAGAAAAGAGAGTTTGATTTGGATTTATTAGGCTTCTTTGTAATCACACCTTCATACAAACTGATAGTGCTGCATCCTGGCTGTCAATGTTAAACAACTCTCTCTCTCTCTCTCTCTGCTCTTCTCTTACACAGGGTCTCAAACCCATGGATCACAATGGGCTGTCAGATCCCTATGTTAAACTACACCTGCTACCTGGAGCCAGCAAAGTATGTACTTGTGTGCTCTGTAGACACACATTTTCCATGTTTAGAACCTGTTGAAAACTTGTATAGATGATGCATATCATTTACACAGCTTGTATACATGGTATGTGGTGAATTTAGCTTAGCAAAATGATATAATAAATTCTTCAACTAGCCCATTGGGCACATGGAAGATCCAGTGTGCTCCCAAGAATCCCTTTTTTTCCCTTTTCTGATCACAGGGTGTATTACTGAAAGCTCCTAACTTTAGAATCCTATCTTATCTGCTTGGTAACCATGGTGATTTCAGTTAGGACCTCATTTAGGACAAAAGCTGTTACAGAATAGCATTTCCTAAGTGCATTATCTTATCTTAACTATAGATAGGAAAAGGGTATTACGGAAGCATCCTAACATGATGACAAAAACAATCCTAAAAACTTTAGGACAAGCCCGTTGGTGTCCTAACTTGAAACTTATTTGAAAGCCAACGATAACATTTACGTTACAATAGCCATGGTCGAGAACTGCGTTACATTTATTAACGATACAAGATGAAGAACTGTGACGTTTGATGTCGAAAATACTCTTGGTGTACCCAGATGATGGGCTGTGTCTTTGACGACGAAACACCGATCAATAATTAAAAACTTCCATGGAATATGATGACGCAATTAGCACAAGAATTGCGAGCAACATTACCGAAGCCAGCGAACCATCACGGAGCATTACCAGTCAGCGCGCGAGTGATTTTACTATTCAACATACTCCATTTTAATTGTTGGTTGTAGTCGGTTGCTTGGTAACAGACCTGAGAGTTGATTATTGGACTCGATGGAGCAGTTTAAGATTTCGTAACTAGAGATAGGATAAGATTGTGTAAGATAAGAATCCTAAATCAAGTTAAGATTTGCTTCTGTAATGCAAATTTGTGAAAAATCCTAATTTAACTGATCAGATCTTAACTCAAGACATAAGCGAGAAGGTTTCTGTAGTACGCCCCCCTGAAACTGACTAGGCTAAAAAGTGGTACATAACGTAATGTAATGATGCTAGTTATCAAGTTAAGTACATTAATATAGACTAGGCGAACTGAATGAGTATATGTTCATATAGTACGTGAAGCACGATGCACTAAATGACAGCTTAGCGCCGATCTTTATTTTAGTTTCCATGTACCCGCGTGTTCCTGATTATGAAAATGATCGTCGGTGCATGCTAATTAATCTGACTAGCATAAATTGTTCTGCCATGAGCCAGATCAATGCAACAGGCAGTGGGATTTAGAACAAGTAGCTTGCTAAATAGTTGGCTACAATAGCTGATTTGCCATTGTTACAAAGCAAAGACTTATTTCTGGTTCTCAGCAATGTATAAGCACGTTTATATAACATCTTTGAGGAGCATTATATAATCTTTTGAAAGCTGAAGATTCACCCACCTTTAGATAGCAGCTTAAGTATGACTTTATTTATTGGCAGATGTTTTTTTTCCTGCCTATAACTCACTTTGCTACCTGAACTTTAATAAACCATATATATTAATTTATTTATTTCACCAAAACGGCATGGAAATGCATTATTTACTTTTGAATCTTGCAAATATCATGTTGTGTACGGAGCTATCTTATTTTTTTCACCCCTCTAGCTCATATCCAAACACCTCCATTTTCTACAATGACAAAGCATCAAGTTTGTGACCTGGTGGACTTTCGATTTCCGCTTTTCTGTGTAGCTAAAGATCTACCGTCAAGTGGTGTTTAGATTTTTCCCTCATGCGTTCTTCCCGAACTTTGTCTTCTTGTTCAGGCCAATAAGCTCCGGACCAAGACTCTGCGCAACACCCTCAACCCTGTATGGAGCGAGACGCTGACCTACTACGGCATCACCGATGAGGACATGGTCCGCAAAACACTCAGGTACCCGCTCACTCCTGAAGTCTTCCTGAACATGCACACGCTTCCACATCACAGTGTTGTCTTTTCCCATTTGTCACGACAGCATTGTCATCACACTCTGATACACGCTCAGTTTATTAATTCTCATGGTCTGCGATACACTTTTCCAATTTTGCATTCATGGCGTACAGCGGAGGTTTCAAAAGGCATAAAATAATTGAGCCGTGTTGTCTGCTGTGTGGTTTAAATCTGCCTGCAGATCCCTAAGAAGGGATTTGCCTGTTCAACTAGGCAACTAGGTTAATCTTCTTTTAATGCCGGAGATCGTGCGCATCACACATCCGTTAACCAGTAATACGTGCACAAGGATGCTAATGCTGTTCTGCCTCGTTACTTCCAACACCGTTTCGGTCCTGACACAAATCCTAGTGCTAAAAATTCGATCATTTCTTTTACAATGGATATAAAATAGTCTAGCCGCCCCTGTTAAAACGGCCGGATTTTGAGAAGTAAAAGAATGACACTGAGATAAATCAGATTTTTTTTTCCCCACCTTTAATATAAACAATCAGAAACCTTTACGGGGGGGTCGGGCGGGAGATAGATAGATAGATAAATAAATAAATAAATAAAACAAACTTAATACCTAGTTGCATATATGTAGACACCACTAAACTAATACTTTGTTGAAGCACCTTTTGATTTTATTACACAACTCCAGTCTTTTTGGGTAAGAGTATCAGAGTGGCACATCTCGACTTGGCAGTATTTTCCCACTCTTTGTTCCAAAAACATTCTAGGGCAACTCGTGTGCACCGCATCTCTGCTTCAGGTCACCCCACAGAGTTTTAGTTGGATTCAGGTCTGGACGTTGATCTTTTTTTGATTAAGCCATTCCTTTGTTGATTTGGATGCATGCTTTGGGTCACTGTCATGCGGAACGTTGAAATTCCTTTCCATCTTCAGCTTATCTTTTGCCTTAAAATCGACTGGTATTTGTAGCTATTCGTGATTTCATCCATCTTGAAAAAAGCTCCAGTTCTAGTTGAAGAAATGCAGCCATAAAGCATAATGCTGCCACCAGCATGCTTCACAGTGGGTATGGTGTTTCTTTTGGCAGTTTTTGGATTTATGGAATTATTATCAGACCATAACAGATTTTGCCACATAGTTTGTGGTGATTTAGTTGAGATTGGATGCTTTTTGTGAGGAAGAGTTTCAGTCTAGCCACCCTACCCCATAGCTCAGACGTGATGAATACAAGAGATTGTTGTCACATGCAGAGAGTAATCAGTACTTGTCAGATATTCCTGCCGCTCCATAAATGTTGCCGTAGGTCGCTTTGCAGCCTCCTTGGTATGTTTTTGTCTTGTCCTTTTATCAATTTTGGAGGGACGTACTGTTCTTAGTGATGTCACTGTGATACTCCATTTTCTCTATTTGTTGATGCTGGTCTTCACGGTGTTCCGTTGTACATGTAACATTTTGGAAATTCTTTTACACCCCTCTACTGATTGATATCTTTCGACAAGTGAGATACCATGTTTGCTTTGTAAGCCCTTTGCAGACCGTGGCTTCAGCGGTCGGATTATACCAAGAAGATGTGAAGAAAATCCTGCAGAAACAGCTGGTCTTTATTTGGGGTGAATCAGAATCATTTCATTGATGACAGCTACATGATAATTACTTTTGAACATGAGATTGAATGTGATTGGTTCATTCTGAAACACAGCCACATCCCCAATTCTTAAAGTTTTGGGGTTTTTTTCCATAAAATCGGATTGTTTTTCACTTAATTTTTATTGGTGTAATTTCACGTTGAGGGTGGAAAACGTTTTGACATGATTTATATTGGTTTAATTTGTATTTTTCTTCATAAAAACCTGAGTCGTCTTTTTATATCCACTGTGCAGATGAACATGAACAGATTTTTAAAACTGTGTGTAATTGTAAATACGGTCATGCTTATTTAATGTTTTTTTTTAAAGATTATTAATAAAGATTATCGAGGCAGCAGCATAGTTGCATTGGGGGTTATCCCTCATTACACAGCAGCACGGGTTAATGTCGGTCATGCTTCTTTTTTTTTATGTGCTGACTTAAGCAGCATGAGGAGGTAATGGTGATTGAGGTCAACGTGTGTTATTGGAAAAGCGGAAGGCAGACAACGGAAGGTATTGGTACCCAAGACAAATGCAATTTCTCTGGATTTCACGGACGTTCACGACGCATTCCATTTTTTAAAACTTAATAGGAATTAGAGATTTCCTCCAGTGGACGTGAACTCTATCGAACTTTTAGGATTCACTCCATTCTGTTTCATGCTTAGTTAGTGCAGTTTGTTCCCTAAGCAGCGGAAGAGAATACATCAGCCTCCGCTTCATTCCTATGCTAAGCACTTTCGTAGTGTTGTCGTCTCTCTTTCGATGTCACATTAAGCATTCTACACCGATAAATAAAGAAATAATGCATGTATTTGCGACTAAATCGCTGCAGGTTAGGAGCGAAAGGGCGAGTGTGCCACATCTCACATGTCTGTCTGGACTGTACTGAAATTAATGAGGCATGGCAACGGCTCTGCAGAGATCGCTTATGATGAACGGCGCTACTCTGTACTTTCTCAGGACTGCTAATGACTGCTGGCAAAGTCTTAGCAAAGAATTAACCCGGTCAGTCCTGCCGTCCCGTCGCTCTTAGAGATGCAGCCAACGCCCCCCCATCGAAATATTTAGAAATTCTAGATATTGTATGTAGCTCGGTTTTATTTCAGCATCTTTGTTGTTGACATACAGAGTTACAATTTAGACTTTTTTTTGGGGTACGTTTTCAGTTTATATTTCTTTAGAAACTGATGAAGTAATGAATGTTCATCCTACATAATGATGTTTTGTAGGTGGAAGTTTTACTTCCTGTTCCAGTACTATGACCCACCTTGGCCTGCATGTTCTTATTGCCAGAGCATGCTCGCAGCTGTGTGTGTGTGTGCACAGGTAATGTGTATTGATCTGGGAGGGCCCACCTGATGATTCACCATGGCTTTTCTTTAGGCCCTTCTCCGCTAGTTTCCTTGGAAACGCAAAGTATCCTTCAAAGGTCTTTCTTTTCGGGGGACGAGCGCTCGCCCTTCATGCAAATAAGCACTAAACAATGACAAATCATCAGCCTCCAATCTGTCATTAGTGAAACGCTTTTAGTCTTTGGCCTGTAAGTCAGGGCTGCGCTTTTTTTTTTTTTTTAAGCACCTCGTCTAGCCTTGATGTGTCCTGGCCTGCAAAACCCAGTCTCTCTGTGTGGACATTCAGGGAATTAAATTACTTTATTATATGTGTGTCTCTCTCTCTCTCTCTCTCTCTCTCTCTCTCTCTCTTTCTCTTTCTCGCTCTCTCTCTAGCTCACTACTGCATGAACAAATAAAAAAGAGCAGGTCATAAACGTCAAAAGCCTTTCTGTAGCAGTGAGAAATGTGCACTCAGTTCCCATGTCTCTGACTAAGTCAAGACTAAGACACGTTAAATGTACCCCACTAAAGGCTTCTACTTGAAACCTATTTGCAAAACTACTCCGAGGAACGTTTTTACTGCGTTCTTAAGATGACATCATGTTTATCAACAGTACCGGCAATATCGCCAGTGATTGGTTAATGTGGTACAAGGTAAATACACATCTATCTAACGACACATCAAATACGTGTTTGACCACGATACGAGTGGTGCATATACGGAGTAATTAAATCGAACATTTACCCAGAGTATAACATTGACCCTTGAATAATATTGGCTTTGTCACTGAACATCTAGAGAAAAACCAATTGAACTGTGGGAGGACATGCGGTCGATGTAGCCTTCAAAACGACTCTATCAGGTATCAGGTAATCTGCATAACTCGTTAAAAAACCTCGACCCAACTCACTCACTGTCCCACTCCCAGTTTTAATAAGCTTATTGTCTTTCACTATTTCACAATATTGCACATTAACTTGACTGTGATGTGGATTGCCAGCGTTAATCAGTTCAGATCTGGTCCTGCATTGTTCTGTGAAACACCGATAGATAGATAGATAGATGGATGGATGGATGGATAGATAGATACATAGATACATACATACATACATACATACTTACTTACTTTATTGATCCCCAAGGGGAAATTCAGGATCTAAAACTAATCTAAAATTAGTTCAGCCGATAGATAGTCTTCAAATTATCCCTGTAATGAGTGACTTCTAGCCTTAAGTTTTGTACATAAGTTCTACTTGGAATAGGTCAAATACAACAAGTAAAGATATCTTTACTTGATAAATGGCGTCAATAACGATGACTACAAACATCATTCTACAATCTGCGTGAACCGATTGTGGCTCCTCGTTTCCATCTCTTCCTCTGAGACTCTTCATAGGTCACTGTTACACAACATTAGTAATCAATGAGGCTGAGCCATGGGAAAATTCATTCTACGGCTATTTATATACAGGATGCATTTCCAGGAAAAGGAAAAACATGAACGTGTGTTAGTGAAGATGTTGGGCCACCGCAGCTTCAGTGAATCTTGACATGTATAACAGTTTAGGTAATGTTCTAGCTAATTCGACTAGGCTAATCATTAGCTAAATGTTAGATGGTAATAGGATTTTAGTAGAACATAATACACTTGCACAGATCTTATTATGGTTCATACCTTTTGTTCCATCCAAAAGTTACTGATGCACATTGAAGGATTTCTGGTGGCCAAACGCCTTACTAAAGACACTTCATGTTGGTTTTATCTTTAATTTGAGAAAGAACATTAGCGAGAATGTGGATTAGGTAGAAGACCCCATTATTCAGGCTGAAGATATTCAGGAGGTAAGTGACGTGACAGAGGTTGACTTGCTAGGAGCCAATACCCATCCTACTCTGACCCCACCCAGGTATATGTCAGACCTGTAGCAAACAGAATTTTAGTTCCAGGTGCGTAGGAACTGGCATTAACGCTCAGGTGAGTGTACTGCACTGTGGTCATGTCACCGTATTCAATGAATAACCTGAACTGTCAACACCACCAGGTTATTGCAGCACCTCCTATTGATTTCCCCCATTCTACAAGTGTGCGCTGTGTGGATTTATGCTTTAGCACTTATCTAGCCTGTAGGGTTTCACTAGACGTCATCATCTCGCACGTTGTAGCACTATCAATACAGCTTTAAATCTAGCCATTATTCATGAACATCGATGTACGTGATTTTATATCCCACGTTGCCAGGTCACATTCTCTCTGGCAAATCAGTGGACATCCTATATTTAAAATAAAAGGCTCTGAAAGAACCATTCAATGAGTCCTGAGTCCAGCGCGTGAGAAAGAGAGCGTTTTTTTCCTGATGACACTGAAAGGTATTTGGAATGACTAGTATTGGCAGAAGTTGAAGCATGAGCAAAGAAGCGCTCCGGCCGTCTGTCTCACCGCAAAATGGGTTATTCCGTGCCTTCAAGGGTCTCCTTCATTCTCCAACACGTTTGTCCTTATTATTTGTCATCTCCCGCTGTCTCCCCAGGTGGTGTTCTAAGGGTGGGCTTCGCCCCTAAGCTCAGACTGACATGCCACTTTTTGTCCCACTTTTTGTCTTTTCTTTCATGTTGAGATGTATTTCAATCAGATTAACAGTGCTGCTGAATTCCAATTGGTCAGGAGGCGTCAATTCATTTTCCATAACAACAGCTCTCGCCATCACACCACCGGCAACGTTAATTATTTTCCTAAAACAGCGTACCCCATCATGTTTTATTACTTGCATATAACACCATAAATATTGTAATTATCTAACACCATTCCGAGTGATGGCAAGACCTTTGCAGTAGCTATGTGAGGGGACACAGATCTCTGACTCACGCAGCACTTCTGTCTCATAGCGCTACGATATTAATTAAGAACCAGGGGAAAACGGCTCGGGTATCGTCAGGTGTACCTTATTAGACCTCATGCAGCTTTATACACACTTTCCCACGCACGACAGCAACATCTGATTAAGCGGCGTAATTGTTTTCTCTGCCGACATCATTAAAGCTGAGACTGTGGTCTCCTCCTTAGTAACAGGAGTCGAAGTTCTAGTAGACTCGGAGAACCCTGGAAGAATTCAGTTTCATTAGTGACATTTAACTATGCAGGTGATAACCCTATACACATTAAAATTAGAAGGAAAGTGTTGTGTACGCTCTTACCCGAACTACTTACGAGACCATTCGCGAGACCTTTTGAGAGTGAATGAGAGTATGTGGGTGAGTGAGTGGGCAATCATATACCAAATCCCCAACACACCTACACATATACACAGACTGCAATAAAAGGAAAGCCTTCAGAAGTGTGCATATGTACACTTGCTATGTCAATTCCATCTCACCTACAGATGGCTTGAAGTTCAACAATAATGTAATAATATCTAGTACGGGTTGGCGACGTGGCAAAAATATCATATTACGAAACATTTCTGCGCTACATGACGCATCACTTTTTGTTAACTTTACATTGTAATATTTTACGATTGTTAAGCTAAACTGTGTCATTTCTATAGCAACAACTTATATAGGGACAGTGAGGGAAAGAAGTATTTGATCTCCTGCTGATTTTGTACGTTTGCCCACTGACAAAGAAATGATCAGTCTATAATTTTAATGGT
>JAOUWY010000048.1:14039241-14049776 GCA_025728095.1 Prietella phreatophila | reverse complement strand
CAATTACAATTATGTACTTCATTCTAGACATGTTAACTGTCGTGATGTTAACTGTCACTGTGGAGACTGAATAAACTGTATAAAAAAGGTGCATGCAACCTCAAATACATGGCATGTTTGGTTCATTTCCTGCAGTTGGGTTGATTCAGAGTCAAACAGCTTTCTCGCTGCATTCGAACTGCACTAGGGTTCACTTGGAACTGGACCAAGACACTCTCGGGTCGGATGTTTCGGCCCACACCCGAGTGCGACTGGCGTGTTCTTACCTGCACAAACAAACCGCACTGTGGAGGGAAAACTCGCCAGGGTTCAATTGAAAACAATCTGAGAGCTCTCAGTGCTTTATTTGGAACTTGGTCCTAATCCGACACCAAACTATCTAAAAGAAGCAGAAGCAGTGTCACCATCCTTCCCGAGCATAAATTTAGTTTCTCTCTAGTGGTGTGATTGGGTAAGAAACTTGCGTTCTATCATTAGGATCCAAGTGTCATGTGAGAATTGGCAGTGAATAACAGTAGAGTGTTTAAAATGAATTCAGTATACGTTATTGCACCGTCTGCACTAATGGTAAACGAAAGTGGCTCATGAGAAGTCTGTAAATAAGTTGGTCCTCCAGTCAAAGCCGTACTAATCTCTTTTCAGTGGTAAACATGCTATAAAACAAACTGAATAGATAGTAAACAAAATAATCCCACAACTGCTATACTCCACAGCACTGTTAATTAAGGAGGGAAGTGAAATTTATCATCAACATTCAGCCACAAATTAAACTGAAATTAACTTGAGAATACAGCCTTTGTGATTGATGAACCCTTGTGCCTGTCATAATGCCCTGTTCAACTTCACCTAATTGCATTATTTACCTCTAATATCCTGAACCCTGCCTCTTTTGTCTTACCTGTAGCGCTGATAAGTTTTATGGCAGCGTTTAATCTTGTCCCCGTGGTTACTGTTGTCACAGGATTTCCGTGTGTGACGAGGACAAATTCCGGCACAATGAATTCATCGGCGAGACCCGGATCCCCCTGAAAAAGCTCAAGCCCAACCAGACCAAGAACTTCTACAACTGCCTGGAGAAGCAGCTGCCTGTGAGTAATTCCTAATCACCAGACTTATGAGAGCTCATACACGTGAAAATATTGGAAATTATTTATTCCAGTGAATCAGAATGCCTTTGGATAACTGGAAAATTAGGGGTTTACAAAGATGCTTGAAGCTCCAGATGCCAAACTGCTTATTGTTGCTGTTCAAATTGCATATCAGTCTAATCTAATAAGAAATCCGGTCAGTGATTGAGTTGCCTGATGATTGTGTGCAAGCATTGTATGTCTGAGTTATGATGATGTCATGATGTTAGACTTACTGTGTCTCTAAATCTTAGATGGAGACTTGCGTTAGGGACTCGACTTGCATCTGAGTCGCTCACAGCTCAATTAGGACTCTCAATTGACTGACTTGGACTCGCACCTGAATGACTTGTAATTTGACTTGGACTGACACTTGACTGACTTGTAATTTGACTTGGACTCTCACTCAACTGACTTGCGATTTGACTTGGACCCACACTTGACTGACATCTGATGTGACAAGAACTCACAACTGAATTACTTGTAATATGACATGAACTAGCACTTGACTGACTTATGATGTGACCTGGACTTACACTTGACTGACTTGCAGTTTGACTTGGACTCGCACTTGACTTGCAAATTGATTTGGACTCGCACTTGTAATTGTAGTTCACTGACTTGTGATTTGACTAGGACTCCCTTTACTTGTGAATTGACTTGAAACCGCACTTGACTGACTTAAGATTTGACTTCTCGACAACCAATAAACACATTTATTCTGTTGTCTGCATGAGTGTTCCCTGGGGTTTTATAGACAGTGTAGTTTTGATGCCTTTGGACTGTCGTATGTTGTTTTTATTTATTTTTTGTCCCTCTCATAAATGCTAGCGTATAATAATACAAGACAGTTTTAGGACCTTCGTGAAAGAACTATTCAGATAAACTGTTTTAATAACCCACTGTTTCTCCACTGAAAAATCTGGCAACTCATCACAAACTCGTACATCTGTTTCCTCCCATCTAACAAAGAACTTCAACACACTAAAAGCACTTTGTTTTGAAATGCTACAGGAGCCACAGTCAACCAGAAGGAAATGGAATTCAGTTTAATTACAGGCTTCCATATAAAGTCGATTATTCTGTTTACAGTCTTTTCATTAGAGAGAAAAAAATCAGTTGGCATATCCGTCATAGTTACACCCTGCACACCATTTACTCGTTCTGACACGAGAGTCTTCATTTAATAACACTCTTCCTTACCAGACGTACATTTTTTGGAACTCTTTGGCGGCTCTTTAGTTTCCAGCATTTTACAACAGCGTGATGAGCTACAGCCTTGATGTGCCTTTTATGGCTGCTTCAAGTCACATCTTGCGCTCCATCTCTTCATGTATGTACTGTAAATCTGGCCATTAGTCATGGCATCATCTTGGTCCTGAATGGTGATCTCAAATGCTGAAAAATGGGTGCTTGTGGACGCTGTGTAAGTGTTCAGTGCTTTAACAAATGAGCAACTCCAGGTTGCAAAATAGCTTAAAGTTTTGTACGACAAATTCAAACACAACCAGTAATATTGGCTAGTTTGGATGGCAAGTGTATTATCCATTTAGCCTGAAAAAGTAGCTAGGAAACTTGAGACTTGGATTTTACATGCTCTGGATCAAGTCTCTCCAGCACTTTTATTCTCTCTGGTTCAACAGAGCAACAGAGAATGTGTTCAATTCTCACCCTGCCGCACGTACAAGCATGAGAGTCGCCTTAAGAGACATTTTAGCATGTGACAAGTACAACTTCTGTCACAATAAATTCACTGCCCAAGACATTCATCCTTGAAGAAGCTCAAAACCAAAGAGGACTTTCACCAATTAAAATGGGTTTTCTTTAAGCTCGATTGCAGCTGTCTGAAGATTAGCCTGAACACCACTTTTTACTTGTTAATGAAAAACACCTCTGGCCTAAGACATTCCTAAGTCCAGGTATTTTGTAGTGCCAGGATTACGTGAACAGGTTCAGGTGCAGTAGCCACGGCCGAATGAAAGCATGAGGTATAAATTTCTTTCTCGGCAAACACATTATCTGGATTAGAAAACTATAATCTGCTTTCCCCTTATTAAAGCCCTTATTATTGTTGTTCATGTTTCCTCATGAGATTGGTAACCCAGGGTCAGTAACTGCTTTAGATTTTAGAGTATTTTCCCAGTGAATGTCTTTCTAATGAAGTTCAGGGCATCTCTTTTGAAGAATTACTCCACTTAAACCATTATGAACTTTATACAGTATGGGCAGTATTTTGTAATTTAGGAAATTGCTGAATGAAGTCTACCAGTGGTTTACGAGTCCGGCTGTTTTTGTTGTTGCTGCTATTGTTTTTGTTTCCTTGTGGAGGCATTACATGAAATGTTCTTTCTAATAGTAAAGTAATGACATCATATGAAAAAATATGTATGCAAGCTTTGCATGGGAATCGGCTGTATAGCACTCGGTGGCTTCGGGGCTATACATTAATGTCTTGCATACAGGAAAAAACAGAAATTCACAGAAAATATGTTTGAATTGATTCCCTGAGTCAC
The DNA here is from genome assembly GCA_025728095.1 of Prietella phreatophila. Lineage (NCBI taxonomy): Eukaryota > Metazoa > Chordata > Actinopteri > Siluriformes > Ictaluridae > Prietella > Prietella phreatophila. The sequence goes on along the minus strand of JAOUWY010000048.1, from coordinate 14,046,136 downwards.
ACATTTGAATATTTTCATTTCAAGGTGTTTAAGCCATGAGAAACAAAGTCTCTTTAGAAAGCCTATGAGAGGTCAGAGATTCTAAAGCTCTTGATAACCTCGCTCAGAGGCACTGAGAGCTGAAATAAAATGAAATTGTGTACTGGCACAGATCTCTGGAAGACTAATACTATTTTTGTATTATTATTAGTATTATTATTATTATTATTATTATAGTATTTGTAAACTCGTTGGTTTGGATTATAAAGGGAATGCTAGTGCTATGAACCAAGGAAGTAGTATTCCCTTTTCAAATGCATACTCAATAAACAGTATTGGCCCAGTAATGACACGATTTGCTGTACTGATATATGGTAAGCTGGTTTGGGCCTTGGAGGATATAATTATATTCTGTTGTGATCATCCTCATAGTGCGAAAACGCCGCACTAGTGTAAACAGGGCCTTAGTTAGCTAGCTTCACAAAAACACAGGGTGGCTACCATTACCTACCAACTAGCTTCCTACCATCTGCTGCTTTGTGTGTTGATGCATGATGATGTATGACATATCTAAGATGGTGTACTTTATGATGACTTAAGTCCAAAAACTGCCACCAGATTCACAGCTGAATCCAACCCCCCCAAAACTTTCATTTCCTCACGCATTTGTCACAGTCATTTAACAAATCAGTGCGCTGGTCTGCAACAAAAAAGAGAAAGTGCAAAGGAAAGCAAGTCGATACACTCCATCACGGCCGGTCGTGTCCGACGGCAAATTATCCGAGGCTCTGTGAGTGAAGTCGTAGTGTCAGATACGAGACCGGTTAGGCTGGACAGCGCTAATGAAACATGATGATGGGATGCCCTCAGCGGATGTGTAAATGTAACATGACACCACTTAGCGATCACCCAATCATGGTATGTTTGGTAGTCACAATCCCTTCGACAGGTGTGGGGAAAATAGGGTTCGTGCCCAGACACGGTGTCCATTGCAGTTACTAACTCATCAAATCCCTTAACACTATCTTTAATTGTTGTTGTTTTTGTAACAGCACATCCAGTTGTGTTTCATTCCTTACTTACTTTATATATAGTATCGACTTTAACGATTCACCTATCATCGAATTATGAAAATGGAAAGAATGGAGGATAGCAGAGATGAACAGATGACATTCAGTCACCGGTTTATTAGCTACATGCATATTTTATAGCTTCATTCATATCATCATCGGCCACTTTACCGACTATTTTCAGGTTAGGCCAAATTCCAAATGGCTTCCCATTCTCTATGAATGCAGACTACATAGTGTGTAACATGATGGTATCGTAGAAGAAAAATAATGTACTATATGCCCAATAAAATGGCTCAGACACCAACAAAACCCTTAAGGTGCATGTTTTTACTAAATATCCTCAATCCTAAGATTAAAGTATTGGCCCCCTCGCCTTCATTCTTAAGCACTCACTGTTGTACAATTTCTGACTATAACATTATGTTCCCCCTCCAGCAATGAAAAGGCATCACCACAGGACCACAGCTGACCAGATATTATTTGGCTGACGGGTGATTCTCATCCCTACAGCGACGCTAGCATAGAGCTAGCAGAGTGTGGTGTTGGTATGAGTGTATCAGGTAGAGCAGCAATGGTGGGACGGTGGGATCTGTGACATACAATCATTTTTGATGCCTGTAATCAAGGCCGCCGATGCCACTATGACTTTGGAACTTAAGTTCTCTGTAGATTTCGGAAAAGATATTTCCCCTGCTTATTACAAGCATGTTGCGCTCTTGAGTACTGCTAATAAGCACATGCTTCCTTGCTTCGTTCCTTTAACGATTGAACGATCCGCCAGCTTTCCAGCACTACCACATTTTCGAATTGAGAGATTCACTTTGACGCACGGCATTTCTGTTAGAAAACCTGTTGTCTGTGACAAAATATCTCACTGAAAGCCAAAATGCCATTGTCTTGCTTGTTTTCCTGCATTAACATGTTAATATTCCGTTCTTGTTTGACAAGATAAGCCATTCAAATTAGAGCACTAAATCTAACACCTTGGATGAGTATTAAGGAGGACACGGAGGCTGCTGCAAACACCCACATTCGAAAAACCTTCTTTTAGTTAGTGCATTACGATTAGCTTCTAACTGCGTCACTCAACCCAGCTGTCTGTGGTTATGATGGATCTCCAGTCGCACAAAAGCTTAACCCGCTAATAAACTTTAGATCTCCTCATAGAGCCGATTCTGGCTTCTGGAGCAGGTACCAGCTGGCTGCCAGCATGGAGCTGTTTGTTTAGGAGGGAGTGTGTGCGCACGGGTGTGTGTACGTGCTCCGGAGGGGATGGAAATGTGACAGCGCTGCTGTGTGCGACGAGCAGAGACACCTCCTCCACAGCTAATTAACTTCATGCTTGATGGACCGAGGTGGTTTAGAGTTCAGGAGGAAACCGGGGGGAAAAAACCCCCGCTCTGAACTCAGTCGGCCTCGCATCAGCCGGGAGGCAAACATTTTTTTTTTCAAAACGGGTCTAGACGGCAAGATGATATTGTAGCGATGATTATGAATCAGACAAAACTAATTACTGGGAAATGGGAAACGTGCATATTTGGATTTTGCACCATACTGTGTGTTCTGCTTGCATGACTGTATGAAAAGCTATTACTCTGTTCATTTCATTTCATTCTACTTTTATCCTCCATTTTTCTTTTCCACACAAAGCTAGGGTAGATGCCGACGAGCCCATGGTCCGCAAAGTGCGACCGTGGTCTAAGCTCTCACTCTCGGACACTCTCCTTTCAGATCGATAAGACGGACGATAAGTCGTTGGAGGAGCGCGGACGCATCATGATCTCACTGAAGTACAGCTCGCAGAAGTGTGGCCTGGTGGTGGGCATCATCCGCTGCGCTCACCTCGCTGCCATGGACGCAAACGGCTTCTCCGACCCTTACGTTAAAACGTGAGTTTCTCTCTGCCTCTGTGGGTTACCAAACCCTCTCCGGTCTCAACTCCTCTGCTCAACGTAATTCCTGTAATGACCTTTGCTAGCTGTATAAGGAAGTAAGGAATCGCCAATTACCTAACAGGTCGCCGCTTTCTATTTACAGCAAGCTTAGGTACGGACAGCGACGTCGAAAAGGGTGAGAATTAAACCCGCTACTTTGCCAGAGAATCGTCCATGTAAGCACATTTCATTATATCGAGCACAAAGCGAGCCTACATTCGTAGAGCCACAGTACCGAGTCAAAAATACGTAGGAATAGCTCACTTGCAATGAAAGGAGGTAATCAATAAGGAGCAATACTCTAAGGTGGGCACATCTGAAAGAAATTGCCAAGGCACTCACGTACCAAAATTTACATTCCGACCTAAGTGCTGAGTTCACAGCTTGTGGGTTGAGGGTGATAAAGCGGAAATTCTGATACATATGGGATTTCTCACTACGATTCACATTGTGAGTAATGTGCGATAGAAACCATTTCATTCTGAAGATTAAGAAAAACAGAACACACTACAAACCTGCTGATCTGTCATGATTTGACTGATTAGGGATTTAAAAAAGCTTAATGTGTTTGTGTGTCTTTATACGAACGATTGAGACAAGGTGCATCCACATACAGTCATGTGAGATGATGCTTCAAGCTATTTGATGGTCACAGATGCGTCAATCGTCATTGTTCATTTAGAATAACGATCCTGGTGTCTACACAGACAACGGATTAGGCTTCAGAACACCCTCGCATTCAACCTGCTTCTAAAACATCGCCGGATTAGTGCATCTGTGCATTGGAATGAACAGCAATCAGTTTGCAGGAGATTATGCTGTAGCATCACACATCTTGTCATGTTATTCGATTCTGGAATGCTTTTAAACCTGTTTGTGTCTCCCTACTGTGGCGAGAGCTTATTGAGTACTCGCAGTAAATTATACCGTTAATGCTAGAGCAACGTACGCACGGCTTTTACAGTTACCCCTGCGTCCTCGCCTGTATTTCGGTCGTTCTGTCCAACCTCTTAATGCTTTTGTTTTGGGGTGGTAGTAGTTATTTAGGCGTACTGGGACGCCAACCACCATTTAAAAAAAAGAATAATAATGTTTTTCCTTTCTACAGCCGGACGGTGATGTGATGCATTCGAGAAAGTCCAATCTGAAAACAGCGAGTCATGAGCTTCTCCACCAAATAAAATTCTCTGTCTTGAGGGACACTAGATATGGCCATCAACAGACAGTTAGTCATAGTCAGCCTTTGAGAGAGAGATAGATGAGATCCCTCTTCTGAATATTGGCTTATTGAGGCTTTAGTAGCTGTGCTGGTCTCAGTATACAAAAAGTGTATCTGAGAATAAGAGGCTCCTGAAAGAGAGAGGGTGAGAGAATATGCTCAGAAATAATGTCTTAAAGCTGAGTAGAGCTGACCAATCAGGACTCAGGAGGCAAGGCACTGTTGTCTCAGCGTTCGTGCCTCAAGGTCTTCCTAAAAACATGCACTAAGATGTTGTCCATCCATAGGAGGTTAAAATTAAAGCCCAAACCTGGATTACACCAAACCGCAGCGTTATTAAGCAGCTCAAGCGGCGAGTAAAGACGCAAGGGGGTGGAGGGGAGTATGGATCAGTGGCGCAGGAATTCGTTTCAGGGTAGGGTGAAGAAATATACTAAAATCGGCGCACGATCTGTAGAATTAAATTGCTAAGTGCAACTGTCTCATGCATGTTGGCTGGATGCCAAAACTTGTGATGGCACAAGTCTGGGTCCACGGGTGGCTTGGGGGTTACTGATCAGAAAGTCAGGGGTTCAAGCCCCAGCACTGCCAAGCTGCCACTGTTGAGCAAGGCCCTTAACCCTCTCTGCTCCAGCGGCGCTGTACCCTATACAGCGATACAGGGATATGCGAAGAAAATAATTTCACTGTGCATATGTATATGTGATCAATAGAGGCTCATTATCATTACTCATTACTAAATCTGTTAATTAGTTATTTAAGACATGCTCTACTGTCACCCACCATCGCCACACTTAATAAGAAATGGGGATTGAATCATTGCTAGTTCTCCTGTTTTTCACATCTTAACAGCACACAAAAACACTGAGGCGCAATTTAAACTGTGCCGTCCGTGACCTCCCTGTGGGGAACTTCTCTAATCAGCATCCAGGGCCTGAGTTTTTCTGCCTTTGGAGCAGTGTTATTACCGGAGGGTCAGAGCAAGCTTGATGCGTCGTGTCAGGGTCATTTGCAGCAAAGCGTTCAGGGAGTTTCTTGTAATCGTTTTTGCTTTGCTGAATCAAGTTAAACATGCACTGATATAGCCTTTCTGCTTGACTTACTATGGTGGAACTGGGACAAAACGTGTATGATGTAACAGTGCCCTCTGCTGGAATTCAATTTGTACACCGCACCCATGCATTTGTCAGATTGGTGAGAATTTCAGTATTCTAGTATACACTGATACCTGAAATAACGTCAACATCTTAATGTGTTTCAGATACCTGAAGCCGGATGAGAACAAAAAGTCAAAGCACAAGACTGCTGTCAAGAAGAAGACCCTTAATCCAGAGTTTAATGAGGTGGGCTTCAAGCTGCTGATTTATTTATTTTTTCATTCTTTACATTTCATACCTGCCGCCGAATATCGTCATAGTAATATTGTCAGGATTTGCTTACATATTTGACTTATTTCCGCGTATCTCCCATGTGATGTGTGGTACAGACCAATTTACAGTATTACAGTCAACTTCGGGATTATGTCTGAAAAAGCTTAGGAGAACACCACCACCGGATACTGACCCTTTGTAGTCCATCTTCATTTCACACCACAGGTTCGTTACTCTGGGCTCCAATCTGATTAGGTCCTGCAGAACACATATTCTGAGGTTCATTTTCACAGCCAATCCCCTGTGGAATGATGTTTTGTTCATTTCGAAGACCACATCCTGGTCGTAACCTCTTGGCAGAAGCACCACTGTTTGCAACCTCATAGTTGGTCAGAGGCAATGCCACCAGAGATTTTAAATACTCAGAGCAGTTTTGAAAAGTTGTTATAATTCATGTATGTAACTAGCCGGTTTGTTTGCATTTACGCCGATCAGCCATAACATTAAAACCACTGTCTGATGACATGAATAACGTTGATTATTTCGTTTCAGTGCCACCTGTTAAGGGGTGGAATATATTAGGCAGCAAGTCAACAGTCAGTTCTCAAAGTTGATGTGTTGGAAGCAGGAAAAATGGGTAAGCGTAAGGATCTGAGCGACTTTGACGAGAGCCACATTCTGATGGCTAGACGACTGGGTCAGAGCAGGTCTTCCTACAGTGGTTAGTACCTACCTGGTCCAAAAAAGGACATCCAATGAATCAGCAACAGGGTGATGGACACCCAAGGATTGTTGATGGTCTAAGGCTAGCCCGCCTGGTCTGATCATACAGAAGAGCTACTGTACACAAATTGTTCTAGGCAACATTCTGATGGGAAGCCTTTTGTCCTGGTATTCATGTGGGTCTTACTTTGACACGTACCACCTACCTAAACACTACCGCAGACCAAAGTACAGCCTTTTTCAGGGCAACGGTATTCCCTAAAGGCAGTGGCCTCTTTCAGCAGGACAATGTGCCCAGGAATGGTTTGAAGAACATGACAAAGTGTTCAAGGTGTTGACTCTGCCTCCGAATTCCCCAGATCTCAATCCGATCGAGCGTCTGTGGGATGTGCCGGACAAACGAGTCTGATCCACAGAGATCCCACCTCGCAACTTACAGGACTTAAAGGTTCTGCTGCTAACGTCTTGGAGCCAGATATCACCTCACACCTTCAGCGGTCTTGTGGAGTCCACGCCTCGACGGGTCACAGCTGTTTTGGCGGTACAAGGGGGACCTGCACAATATTAGGCAGGTGGTTTAATGTTATGGCTGATCGG
>JAOUWY010000048.1:14000306-14010806 GCA_025728095.1 Prietella phreatophila | reverse complement strand
CTTTCTCTCTCTCTCTCTCTCTCTCTCTCTCTCTCTCTCTCTCTCTCTCTCTCTCTCTCTCTCTCTCTCTCTCTCGCCTTCTATGCCCCCCCTCCCCCACAACCCACATGCTCTCCAGGACCTGTTTATGAAAATAAAAAAGGCGAAGCCAATGGTAATCTGGAGGTGGTTATGTAAATAGGATCAGTGTGGCCTCTTGCTGGAATTCACCGGAACACTCTCCTGGCTGTAGCCTTTTTGGGGGAGGGGGCAATGAAAGGTTGTTAAAGAAAGAGGGGTTAGGGGGGTGGTTGTTCCACTTCTCTGACTCGGGCCGGTGCAGATCCCCATTGCTTCACCTCCTCCTCCTCACCCTGGTGTGTGTGTATGTGTGCGTTTTATAAATAGCAGGGCCTGTCCTAGCTTCGGGAGCTCGGCCGAAGTGAACCCCTTTATCTGACTCCTCTGGGCCGGGAGACAAATCTGACGCCCATGTTTCTCACTTGTTTTATTTGTTTATATATTTCTGCAGCCCAGGCCTGGCCTAGTTTCTGTTGCATGTGGAACTGTAATCTCTCTTGTGAGGCTTTATATTTCAAAATGGGGAAAAAATGGTTCAGGGCGACTATTTTTCTCTTTTGTAAATATTTGATTTTCACAAGTTAATGATGGGCAGATGTAGCTGTCGGGGATATTGTATTGCTTTTCCTATGTTGAGAAAATAGCCCGTACAGAAAGGAGATCCACAGGGGTTGCCCTTGATATGTTGGGGTTTTTTTTTTCTTTCCTGTTTTTTTTCTTCTTCCCCTACCCTGCCTAGAGTCTGTTTAACATGGGCTCTGTAGGACATAATTGAGTTTCAGTCCAACTGTTTGCTCAAGACATTCTCGTGTGTGTTTTTCTTCTTTTCTCTGTAATGCATTTGGGAGTTGTTGCTGCTGTTTGAAATGCAAATGTGTGTGATTATTATTTTTTATTTTATTTTTTTGGTTTTCTCAGTTACACAGGCCTGGCAAGAGGACACTTGTTATTTCCTTAACGGGGATGCTCTTCACTGGAAATTCACTGCACAGTCAAGTTTAGTAACTCGACAGAATGCTTGATATGAAGGTGGTGACTACATTGACAGCTGAGGCTCAGATTACAGGCACACTGGTAGAAACATAGCAAGGAACCTGCCAGTTGTCAAAGCAGTGTAACTAATCCTTTAAATATAGTGTAGGGACTATTGAGTGTCTTTTTGTGCCAAGTGATTGTGCTTTTTTTTTTCTTTTTTTTTTTTTGGTAGCTGGTTAGTAATGAAAACAGTATTCAGTCAGTCTACACTACTTCTATCCCGGTAATGATTGCGTTGTTTTTTTTTTGTTTTTTTTTAAGCAAATGACTGTAGGGTGTAAACGTGTGATATAACCTGTTTTGCGGTAAACACTGAGGAACAGCTAGCACCACTAGCCTAGTTCACTGTTAGCCACACTAGTATCCCTTTTATCTTGGTTTAATTAATGGCTCTGAGTCCCGGGTTTGGTGCCCTCATGTGCTGTGCAGATTTGTTCATTCGGATCATTCCATGTGTGCAGATTCTTATCATTTGCAACAGGAACGACATGGACGAAAACCAGCATAAGAGCAGGTGGAACTTCTTTTTTTTTTTATTTATTTTTTTTTATTACAATAAACGTATTGTGAACTGTCACTAGCCATCGATGTTCGTTCATTCATCTTCACTATGGCCTTTATATGGGTCAGGATCGCAGGGGATCCGGAGCTCTGGGTGCAAGGCTACACCAGGGATACATGACTAGAATGCCAGACTATCTCAGGGCACCATGCACACACGTTCACACCTAAATTCCAATTTATTTGGAAACCAGAGAACGTGGAGACAACCCACAGAGACTCGATGAGAACGTGTGAACTCGGCGGTTAAGGCTTTGGGCTTCCCAGTTGAAATCCCAGTACTACCAAGCCTTCACTTTTGCACTCTTGAGCAAGGCGCTTAACCCTCAAGTGCTCGCTTTGGATAAATGTGTCAGAGGTAAATGTGAAACTCGAGCTCAGGATGAAACCTGGGAGTGTAAAGACTTCAGTGAAGCAAAAGTCATGAGGGTTATGAGACGCTGAAACATCTTGGCCAGTGTTAATGCGCCAACCAAAGGCTTGCGTATTCAGCCGCTACATTCGACCACCTGCCATTTGTGCAACAGAGAGAGTGAAACCTCCATACATCTTCATCTTCCATACATGAACCCTAAGTTCATTTTCTCCACAGTTATGTCCTTTCGGATTACCAGTGAGTTACTATGTGGTGGCCTTAAGGTGACAGCGCTACGCTCTGTTGCCACTCACTCACACTGATGTTATGTAAAACGTAATTGACAAAGAGATGTCCATATAGTGGACGGCACCATGGTGCAGAAGGTAACGGTGCCGTGTCACAGCTTCAGGGTCCCCAGGTCAATCCTGAACTACAGTCTATGTGGAGTTTAGAATGTTCTCCCAGAGTAGTGTTGGTTTCCTTTGAGTTCTCTGGTTTCTTCCCATCGCCTCAAAACCATGATTGTAGATGGCTTGGTGATTCCAAGTGCCCCTAGGTGTGAAAGTGTGCGTGCATGGTGCCTTTGATGTACTGGGGTCCCATCCATGACCCTGACTAGGGTAAACCAGTTACAGAAATGAATGAATATCCATGTTGGCAGCTACCTGGCTACGTTTTGCTTTCTTAAGAGTGATGATGCAGACATTTGTACACTAACAAGCAATGCTGATATGCAAAGGAGTGCAAGTACAGTCCAAACAAATAGATTCGGTCACTTTGTATTTAAAAATTTGAAAGCTGTTGAGTTGAATAGAACTGAATACAACATGGGATCCTAGGGATTAAGATGTGTAACCAGTAACCCAACCTCTTGTGTTTTTTCTATCTCTCTCTCTCAAATATGTTTAATTACAGTTAATTACAATTACGATCATGTCAATCCTCTTTGGACTTTCTAAAGCACACATCTGTTGCTTTTGGTTCTCTGTGTCCAGGTCCGTGAGAGGGATCTCCCCATGGTCATGCACACGCTGTCCTCCGAGTTCACTCTCCTCAGGGTGGTCAATGGAGAGACGGTAGCTGCCAACTGCTCGGGAGTCACTAACGGTTTCGTCAAACCTAAACTTGGTAAGCATTTCTTTACATGCACAGGTGCATCAGTTGACATGAGAGTTCATTTTACACCAGCAACCCCCTCCCCCTCCCCCCATTTGGCTCTCTGATAACCTATGCATGCCTGGATAGCATTTTCCATCCATCTTTCATCTCTTTCTCTCTGTCTCCCTCTCTCTCAGTACCACGTCCCATCATTCACCCTCTCTCCAGTCCAAGTAACATGTTCTGCGTGACAAGTCTGGACCCAGACACACTGCCCTCTGTGGCCACCTTGCTCATGGACGTCATGTTCTACTCGGGAGGGTAAGCGCCTCGCCTGTACCCATATTGCCTTTGGAGAGTATGTAAGAGTATAATTATTCCCACCGATTAGCACACTTGTGTAAGTAACTGGCTAGAATTCCAATATGGTTGGTCTGATAGAGATCAAATTAAAGTGGACATTCTGCACTCTGACCTCATCCTCACCGTCATTTCAAGTCCACTGTGTTTGATTACACAACCAGCGCAACAAAACTGTCGCTGCCAAATTAATTACCAACTGCATGGTGTAAGCCCTAGTCAGTCCTGATGACAGACATATAAGCACTCAGCTCTGAAGACAGCCTGTACTTGCATTACTACGAGAGCGAAGAACTCGGCGGAGTTGCTTTCCTAGTACATTTGAGTATTTTGCTGAACTCCTGACCAGGCTTTGCTTTAGACTGGGTGTCTGTTGCGTAATATTGAGATTCCCTGCCGTTCTTTTGTTCATGACAGAGGGAAGGAAGCAGGAGCACAGAATGAGGATTCAGGACACATCCGCTTCTTTTCCTTCTCCCTGATCGAGGGCTACATCTCCCTGGTTATGGATGAGCAGACTACTCGAAGGTTAGGCCTGTCTCCATTATTCACCATTATTCATAGTACAGGTGGACAGAGGTGTGTGTGTGTGTGTCTCATCACTGGAGAGGTTTGATTGATTGCACTGGAATGTGAAAATGACTTTGATTGAATCACGAGTCGTCCAAGAAAAAGTGGTTTGATGAATGAGTTTCAAGTTTTTATCCGGGGGGGTTTACATATCTGGTGCTGACATCTGGTTTATATTTTGCTAGGTTCCCCAACAACGTCCTCTTTACCAGTGCTTCGGGAGAGCTTTGGAAAATGGTTCGCATAGGAGGACAGCCTTTAGGATTTGGTGAGTTTTAAGATGCAACTGCAAACCTGTCAGCAACTCTGCTAAAGCCCCAATTACTTTGACTTGCTGAAAAACCCTGACTAAATATAAAGCTGATTTTTATTTATACGTTTTTTAATAGCGAATGCAAACCGCATGAGTTGTGTGGTTTTTTTTTTTTTTTGGTTTTTTTTTGTCTGCTCATCAGATGAATGTGGGATTGTGGCCCAAATTTCGGAACCTTTGGCGACAGCTGACATTCCAGCCTACTACATCAGCACCTTCAAGTTTGACCATGCTCTGGTAAGTCTGGGGTTTTTTTTTTTCTTTTTTTCAGGGCAGATAGTGCTTTCCTCTGAGTGTGTTACACTATACTGTGACTCAGCAGTTTGCCATCACACCCTGCCCAGTTGGTATCTGTCATCTGGATGGGAATTAGCAAATGACAAATTGAAAGGGACCCCCCCAAATAATTAAAATAAATAAAGCCCATAGTAAATTGAAAAGTAACTGTCTAAAGTTAGCCATTTTGATTTCCCACAGGTTCCAGAGGAGAACATCCAGAGTGTGATCGGAGCCTTGAGGACCGACAAGAGCACAGGACAGTGAGACTGGACACGAGCCTCTCCGAGTCCCTGCTAGATTATCATTTTCAAAAGTGCCAAGAGCTTTTTGAGGACTGCTGTTGGGAGGGGATGGGGATGGGGATGAGAATGAAAGGTGTGTGTGTGTGTTTGAGAGAGACAGAGAGAGAACCAGCTGGGTTGCTTTAGTTGCACTCTCCCACTTTCATTAGACTGACTGTGCCAATACATGTCCCTCAGCCTCCTGGCCCAGAGTGCATCCTTTTCTACAGGGACCCTCAGCTAGTGTGACTGCAGTGTTAGATTTTTCTCCTTTCTTCCCCTCTGCCTTACTTTCTCCAGGCCCCAGTTCACCATGACAACAAGGCCTACTGAGATGTGGACTGGGATATATTTAATTTTTTCCTGATTCATTGCAAATAACCACAATGTATTAGCAACTGGTCCTTTTAATAGAAGGCCAAGAATGTACACCACAAATGTTTGTGTATAAACGTCCGTTTCGTTGCTCATCCCTTCTCTCGTACCGTGCCAAGTCACTTTAGGCCTAAACTGACTCCCTGTGTGTGGGGTTTTTTTTGTTTTTGGCGTGCAATTTGAAAAGTGATTGTTTTAAATAACAATATGGCTTGATCACAAGTTTAATTTCTAAGAAAGCTTTTGTCATCTGTTTGTGAAACTGGTTTTGTTTTTCATTTGCCCCCAGTTTCACCTAAAGCCCGTGTTCTCGTTTTCAGGTTATGAATAAGTTGTTGTTTTTCTTGTATCCAAACTACAATCAATGGGTTTCTGTGCTCCAGCTCTGAGGTGGCGTCAGTCTGGTGGGAGGGGTGGAGATTGATCAGATTGGAATCAAACACATCACAACTGATCCGGCTCTTGTTCTTTCTTTTCTGAATAGAGTTGGTTGGGGGATTTAGTCTCACTTTTTTTTTTTATTTCAGCTGAAAAACTACAGAATGGATTGCAATTTACTGTACACTATTGTTTTTTGGACATTTTCTTCCCATTGTTCACGTATGAAGCTTTCTTGTTTTATAACTGAAAAAAAGAGTAAAATGGCATGCAATACTTTAGCTTCTTTACCAAGTTTTTACCTTTCAGCATTTTTGAAAAGACAAGACGCATGGAATTACAGTCCTTCATTGAATGTTAATTGGGGGTCTAGGTGTTAAAGGACACTGGCGTTAGTTTAGGCCTTCAACTCTCTCACCCCAGTCTGCACTTTATTTAAGGTCTTTCCTAAAGATCTTACTGATGTGAAAAAAGGTGGGGAAGAATAATCGCTCCTGGGAAGGAATCTCTTTTTTAAAAGGGTCACGTCTGTTGGTCTTAACGCACGAATGGATGGGTTTTTTCCCCCCTTCACAAGCTTTTTCCTTTCTTCTTTTTCTCCTGTTAGATCTGATTAGCAGAACCCATGTATTTATCAGTGTTAAAAAATAAAAGGGTGACCTATTTCTTCTCTGACCATTAAAGAAATGAAAAATTTTTTTCTGTCTTGTAGTGTTTCTGTGATGAATTGTCCTGGCCTGCTTTTCCACGTCCCTGTGCTCGAGCTTTTATATTTAGTTTCCGTGGAGTTGCCATAGAAATGGAGGAGTGCCAGCCAGCTGCAAGATTTGTCTCATGGTGGATTGTTTATCCTTAATTCACTACCACAGGCAACCGATCAAGAACAGGGGAGTGATCACATGATCCTCTGCTTCTCTGTTATGTTTAATGATGATAAGACAAGTTTATTACAGAACAGATTTGAATCATTGTACAATGAAGCCAAGTGAAACAGATGTTGGGTCAGTCACATCACATCGCATTTATGGATCTTGGTTTTGGATCACAGGATAGGAGAGACTCCTGTTCATGCAGCTTAACATCACAGATCAGGGGCTGGTATTAAGAGTCACTTTCCAGATGTCACAGTTTTTCCATATCCACGATGTATTCTGTGTCCTAGTCACATTAAATACACTCGTTTTGTTTTTTTCTTGCTTGAGTGCACGGTAAGAAATGTAGGAGGCACACACCTTCAAGCTCCAGACCTGAATTTAGAGCTCGGTTGTGTCAGAAAAGGAAGCAGTTTGATCTCATATGATCGACTTGACCAGTGCCACCATATGATCCACGCCACACGCGACGTCCACCACGTGACCCGGTACGGTCACCTGCAAAAATCCTACATGGGTCATCTTGAGCAACATTTACAGCATTTCTTGAGAAGTTTCAAATTGTTCTCCACTAGCACATGTGTAGTGTATTAAGTTTAAGCATGGCAAGAGTGAGGAGTTTGTGGTCTGCAGCGTACGAACCCGCCATGGAAAATACTGGTCATCCCGTTTCCCGATTCCAAGACATCCTCGCACGTTCTTGCCCCAGACAAAGAGTTCGCCACGATCTGAAGGGGGAAAAAAAGAAAGAAAAAGGACCTGTACCCTTAACTAAAATCCCAAAAGATAAATCACAAGAACGATGTCAGATTTTAGGTCAAACATCTGATGCTGAGAAAAAGCTGCATACAATCAGTATGAAATTAAATGGAATTTACGGCAACCAGATTTTTAATGTCATGTTTTTATTGAACTCGTTCCAATACGTTATCGTTATTGAGGGTTAACTACTGACACGGGCATGTTTGGTGGATGCGCCACATAAACCGATTAAAACCCACATGTATATGTACTTGATATGGAGAAATAATAAACATTTATTATTAACATTTTTAGAAGCAGGCTCTCAAGCATAACTGTACAGGACTTCCATTATTACAGTATAATGCGTGTCTCCAGCCTGTTCAGACGTACATCTTTTCTCAAAAAAACAAAGGGGAGGCAAACTTTTGCAAACACTTGACTGTTGCTACGTGCTACAGCTCTAACACTTGCACTACACCTCACCTGTGATGGCTGCGAAGTGGCTGAGCCCGCAGCGGATGTGAGACACTTTTACCATCGGGTTGAACTCGGACTTCCCGAAAAGTGCCGCTGGCACCTTCTCTGGGATCTCGGACTCGGCAAGATTAGGCCCTTTCCCTAGGATGCCATAGCCCCACACAAACACTTCTCCATTTTCTGCAAACATACATCTCCTATTACATCGCTTGATTCATCATGCCTCAAGGACGCCTAGTGAGATCACAGGATCATTTCATTTTAATTGCAACTGGAAATCTGCCAGGACACAATACAGAGATATATCTAGACCGTGTGTCTAAACACTACAAATCACTTTGGTGGATTCAAAACAATCTAGCGGGCTCTCTTATACCATGCCAAGATTTCCAATTATGCAAGCGGCTGATTAGGTTAACAAAGTGTGGCAAAACAAATTCGTCGTTTCCATGCAAAGACACGGAACTCACCGTTGAGTATGGCGACCTGAGTTCCCCCACACGCCGCCTGCATCACCTGACCTACTCCTTTCAGAGGAAGCAAGCGTGGAGCGCTGATCTGCGAAATGACAAGACAGGTGCAGCACAAATTCACGTTAACAAGCTAAACAAAACACCGAAATCCTGAGTTGTGTTCCAGGAAGAGAAACAATCTTGAATCCTGAGTTGAATTTGCCAAATCCCATGTAACAGCTCACACAGGGATACTACATAACCTATAAAAGGTAATAAACGGATTAAAAAGTGTTCTTTTTCAAGGAAAAACATGTAATCGTTGATATGGTGATGCTCTGTTTAAGGACACTCAGTAAGTTGTTGTTTTTTTACCATGGGAAAGTCTTCAGGACTTCACGACTTTACGTTTCTCTGTAACATCCATCCATTTTCCATACCACTAATCCTAATCCCACAGTGTCATGAGGAGACTGGAGCCTATACCAGGAAACGCGGGGCACAAGGCATTGTGCCAACCCATCATAGGGTACAATCGTGCACACACACATTCACACACCATGGACCATGACTACAGCGCTCATCTTAGGACTGTGGGAGGAAACCCCTGAAGCACGTGGAGAACACGCAAACTCCACGCACAGAGTGCCGAGGCAGCATTTCAACCCCCGACCCCAGAGGTGCGAGGCAAACATGCGAGCCACTAAGCCATTGTGCCCCCTTCTCTGATATAAGACAGACTCATGATGGAACTGGAACCAACTTGTTTCGTGGACTTTTGCTTAAATCGTACCTGAGTGGTCTCTGTGACCGAGGCGAGTTGCAGGTACTCCGAGTTGCCCCAACCAAAGACGTGACCCTCTGCAGACACAGCCAGGCTGCAATCTCCATACGTGCTCACCTGCTGAATTTTAACACCTTCCAGGTCACCACCAACTGGGACAGGAAACGCAGCCTTGTTGTGATGGCCCAGACCTGAGGAGTTACATAACACTTGAGGTTGATTCTCATCACTCGCTTGATCACAATCATCGGTCATGCTTCAGCCTCTGAGAAAAGGAGCAAAAGTGAAAAGCACTGACCTGTCTGTCCATCCGCGCCCCAGCCACAGGCATACACAGAGCCTGATTCAGTCAGGAATAAACTGTGGTCCTGCCCACACACCACCTAGAGGACCGGACAGTTTATTTACCAAGAAATTATCTCCAGAGTATGGGTAGTAACATTATTATATTTTGTACATAACATACAGTAGTATGTTATGGGCACCCCAGCCAAAGAAGATATATTATTGCTTTTTGAAGCCAGCATAACTTCTGCTGGTTAGGCCTTAACTGACACTTGTTAGGCAGATCAAGAATTGTCATTAGATATAACAATCCCAGAGCAAAATAAATTTTCTGACTCTTCAAACCTAACCACGGGTACCTCTTAGCCCTGCGAAAGACACCAAAGTACTTCCAGCTCGCTATTTTCACTGTTAAAAATGTCATTAAGAAATTGTAGTTAAAGGGAAGTGTGCAACTCAAGGCAAGATCCGGAAGACAGAGTATGCTGCCCTGAAGGCAAAGCAAATCCCCTGTATGACCTGCAAGAAGGTTTAGCTCTGTTCTACTCTGCAGTGTTGCATGAACAAACTTGATCTGCATGGAAGAGTCATCAGAATTACACTTTACCTGCGACAATAATCAATAAAGCTGGTTTATTAATCAAGAATCAGACTGAGCTCATACAGAAAGAGTTTGTCAGGTAAACAGTATTACAGCTGCAAACAAAATTATTCAACCCCCACTGCAAATTTATTGTCAAAATTGACAGACTTTCAGCTGTTTGCAATGAACAAATCAAACAAAAGCAATTGAAATAGTTTAACACAACAAATACTTATGGTGCTCATTGAAACCTGTTGCCACCAAGTCTTGCTGCAGGTTTTTTGTAGTCACTCGAGGGTTTCCTTGTTCTGCTCCGTCCAGGTATTTAATGAATTTTCTGCCCCTAGCCAGTTCAGGTATTTCACGAGTTCCAGTTCAATCACACCTGGTGAAACTAATGAAGCCATTGATTAATTGCATCAGGTGTGCTTGAGACAACACATGTTTTGCATATTTGTGCTGTTGTGAGGGATTCTATTGAAGGGGATGAATAATTTTGAAACTGGATAAATAATGTTCCGTTGAATTTGGGGAAACCACTTGAAACATTCGTTGTGGTTTTTTTTTTTAAAGTTTCATTTTTATTGAACATTTCTGCTGAACTTCTGATGAACATTTCTACAGAACATTTCTGC
>JAOUWY010000048.1:13985327-14000206 GCA_025728095.1 Prietella phreatophila | reverse complement strand
TACAGAACATTTCTGCTAAACATTTCTAATGACCGTTACAGCTAAATATTTCTACCATTTCTAATGAACATTTCTGCAAAACATTTCTGCTGAACAATTCTAATAAACATTTCTGCTGAATCATTCATTGTGTTTAATTATTTCAGTTGCTTTTGTTTGATTTGTTCATTGCAAACAGCTGAAAGTCTGTAAATTTCGACAATAAACTTGATTGGCAATGGGGGTTGAATAATTTTGATTGCAATTGTAATGAGTCGTGTTCCAGGGGTCCATTCAAAGAAATCATTTCCCATTGCGTCCTTCTACAGAGTTTATTAAACATAGGTTTTTTAAGTAATTCTTCTCCCACAATACATTACCATACATTACATTCTGACGATAAAACATTCAGTACAGACGCATTCACCCACCTGAACAACTCGACTATCAAATCCCTCTATCTTGTGGACAAGATGGCTGCCGCTGCAAAGAGGACAGAAAGAAGACCTGAACACTAAACAAAGCATCATCTTCAGCATGATATTTCAACCGGGCATGGACGTCTTAACAAAATTACTCCAAGAGGTAATGCAATGCCTTCAAATTTTTGATTAATAAATAACTATTAAAATATTTAGTGGGAACAAATGTGCTCATCGACTTCCAGCTGAAGAAGTTATACTTCCTCCCAAAAGCTTTTGGAAAGAGCCATTTCTAAGGACTGAAGTATCTAAATCATATGAGAGTAAAGCAGCAGGCCTCAAACTTTCCAAGAAGATTCCTTCTTTCACCGAGTTATTGGAGTGAAAATCTCACTGAATTAACATATTGCATACGATTATACACCAATCACCCATAACCTTAAAATCACCGACAGGTGAAGGGAATAACACTGATTGTCTTGTTACAATGGTACCAGTCAAGGGGTAAGATATATTAGGCAGCAAGTGAACAGTCAGTAAGGTACAGAAGCATAAAGATCTGCGCAACTTTGTCAAGGGCCAAACTGTGATGGCTAGACGACTCAGTCAGAGCATCTCCAAAAACGGCAGGTCTTGTGAGGTGTTCCTGGTATTCAATGGCTAGTACCCACTAAAAGTGGTCTGGTGAACTGGCAACAGGGCCATGGGTGCCCGAGGCTCATTGATGCCCGTGGGGATCAAAGGCTAGCCCGTCTGGTCATAATGACCATGCTGACCCATGTCCATTGCTGAAAGCAACTACAATGGGAACGTGAGCATCAGAACTGGACCAATGGAAGAAACTGGCCTGATCTGATGAATCACGTTTTCACACAGTGTGTGTCGCTTACCTGGGGAAAAGATACACTATGGGAAGAAGGAAAACCGGCGGAGGAACTGTGATGCTCTGTGAAATTTTCTGCTGAGAAACCTTGGGTCCCGGCATTCATGTGGATGTTACTTTGACACGTCCCACCTGCCTAAACATTGCTGCAGACCAAGTACACCCTTTAATGGCAGTGGATTTTTTCAGTAAGATAATGCCCCATGCCACACTGCAAAAATTGTTCAGGAACGGTTTGAGGAACATGAAGTGTTCAAGGTGTTGACTCGGCCTCCGAATTCCCCAGATCTCAATCCGATCGAGCGTCTGTGAGATGCGCCGGACAAACAAGTCCGATCCACGGAGGCCCCACCTCGCAACTTACAGGACTTAAAGGATCTTCTGCTAACGTCTTGGTGCCAAATACTACAGCACACCTTCAGAGGTCTCGTTTTTCAAAATGCAAAAGATAGCAACAACGTTAAGCTACATTCCATGGGTTGTGCACTTCCCCACGTAGGGTCACGAGACAAACTCACAAGCTCATCTTTATATTTTCATTCCAATCAATATTAGAAATATCAAAAGACAGATTTTCTGCACTAATATGTTTAAATGTTACTGGGAGTCACTTTCGGACAAGCCATGTTTAAATGAATTCGTGCTACTTTCATTTTGATCAGCTTCCTGACATGCTGCGCAAGTGTAGTTCAAGAACAAATGGACAAATTTCCACATCCATATCCTTCTGCTAAACAAACTAGTTCAGTCTCAAATTGTGTACTTCTTTGCTACTCTATGCAGTGTGAATTTTCAAAAGGAGTGGGTCTAGAATTCCAGGCAACAGACAAAACCAAAAAAACACAATTCCGCGATTAGCTACATTAAAGAATATCACCCGTGATATCGGAGACAGTTCTTTGACAGTCGCTGCTGCATTTGTTATGCAAAAAACACTACAGGGTTGAAAACTAGGACACCAACCTGTAAACCTCATCCTCTATGATTTTCCTTCCACACTGGCCATAGGCATTATTACCCATGCTGAAGACTGGAGTGTAAGGGAACAAAAAGATGACAATTATTATTAACAATTGTTTACTGAAAATAAGCATGTCCATTAACTCTAAGGACACTGGAATTAATGTGCACCCACTTATAAAGACCAAATGTTGGATCAGCTCCATCCATCCACATAATTTGAATTAACTGATCCAGCTCTCGCAGATCTCCACTTACCTCCTTCAGAGTCTGTGAGCACTACAGAGTGAGCTCGACCACAGGACACCTGGAGAACGCGTGTCTCCTGAGGGTTCGCCAGCGGCAGAGACACAGGGGATGGCTCCAGCACATAGTCATAAGTTTTATCTATAGCACAAGAATAAAATAATAAGGCGATGACAATGAAAAAGAAGAATTACTAGAACAGGTATGGTGAAGCTTTTTATAAGGTGGCATTTAATTGACTTTTTGGAAGGAGTCTCCAGGGTCAGGGCTTTGTAACAGTCGGAAGAAAAGCTGTAACTAAGTTTTCCGCTAAGTCGTTGCTGTTTCTTGGCATTATAAAATTCACACAAAAAAATTAGTAGCCATTCTTTAATACATTATGTTTCCATCATCAGTCGTTGTTGTTTTCGTTGGCCGACCTGTTTGATGTCTGGTTGTTAGTACACCAGCGGGTAATTTCTTTTTTCAGCACATTCAACATTGTTGTACTTATTAATGCCCAATGCTTGTGCAAAGGCTCTGATAGATTTCCCTCTTTTTTCAGCTTCAAAATGGCTTGCTTTTCTCCCATAGACAGCTCTGTGAGCTTCATGTCAGTTGATCCTTTTTAACAAAACATGCACTTTTCACAGGCGAAACCTAGGGTTCAAACCAAGAGTAGCCATCACCTATTTAAACAAATCAACCTGTTGGAAAGGTGCCATGCTTGAAGTTGTTTAACACATCTGTTAAACACTGGTGGCTTAGCGGTTAAGGTTCTGGGTTACTGATCGGAAGGTTGGGGTTCAAGCACCGGTGCTGCCAAGCCACTGTTTTGCCCTTGAGCAAGGATCTTAACCTTCTCTGCTCCAGGGTCGCTGTATCGTGGCTGACCCTGCGCTCTGACCCCACCCTCCTGACATGCTGGGGTATGGGAAGAAAAAAATAAAGAATTTCACCGTGAACCCCGACCTTCCGATCAGTAACCCAAAGCCTTAACCGCTAAGCCACCACTGTTTAAGAGATGTGTTAAACAACTTAGAGCATGGCATCTTTTATGTGACCAATAAAGACTCGTCATCATCTAAATGTAGATATCAGGAAATGAAAGCTGAAGCCAGGATGCAGATAGCTCTGGGTTTGTATCTGCTGTGGAGAATCATTGCAAACGGGAAAACAATGGACTGCTAGAGCAGATTAAATCACAAAGCAAAAGCGCAGGCCACTTTGTGGTTGTATTTCATAAACAGAATTCGAGAATACCGCAACTGTAAAACTAAGTACGAGGCCGAGCTCCTCTAGAAGATCTGCACACTTCGTGGTTATGTGCAAGCTGGCACTAATGCAGTCACAGCTGATTTTCCAGCATGAGTCAACAGTGTGATTCATCTCTTCTTACACCAGTTTGCATAATTACCCAAGGCAGAAAGCATTCAAAGGCTGGCGCATTACAGTTTTCACTAAACGCAGAATGACATCTAACCACAGAGGTGGAATTCAGTTGCAGACCCAAGCTGTGTCACGTACATCCTACAACCAGAGGGCATTTATTAAATAAATGAGTCATATGCATGAATGTAAAAAATGATAACCTCTCTCTGTGTCAAAAGAGAAAATTCTAAATAATGATTGGCTTTAGAAATCAGCAACTCCTTCTAAGCCAATACTGACTGAAACACCAAGCCTCAAGAAACAATATGAGAAGACTATAATAGATTTGATCATTTGCTTTTACAGTAGCGATATGACAGAAGGCTTGAGGCGTGACGGAGTACACGTAGGCCTTCAGTCAAAATGAAAAACCTTTTTTTTAAAGCTTGGCCTCGAGGTGAAAAAAAGGAAACTAACTGTATTAAACATGATGTGATTTGTGTGGCAAGATATTAGGAAAATAAAGTATTAAGGCTTCGAAGGTTAAGCAACAAGAAATTGAAAGAGTAGATCCCGGGTCCTCTTTAGTTTAAAGCTGGGCAAATTTTTACTTGGCAAAGTAGTGTTCTTGTTTTGGAGGATCAAAATTTAATCATGTATGTTTCAGTGTTTTTAAGTCTTGTTGCATATTTGCACTTGCATCCCCCCGTTTTAGCTGCATGAAGTTGCATCCAAATACTATGACATAAATGAAAATGTTTAGAAGTTTAGGGTTTGGCCAGTAAGGAATTAAACACAATGGGATGTGCAGTTAGAGGACAATAATCAATGTCGCGTCAAGCTCTTAAATTACGACTTTTGATTGGCGTCATATTTTTTAGTACGTTTATAGCTACACTTAATATTGTGGAACATCCTCGAGTCATAAGTTAATTCTTGTTATAACTTGCATTATAAAAGCTATACAGGTGCATCTCAAAAAATTCAAATATCGTGGAAAAGTTAATTTTTTGTTGTAATTTATGTAATTTCATATATTCTAGATTCATTACACATAAAGTGAAATATTTTAAACTTTATTTTTGTTTTAATCTTGATGCTTATGGCTTACAGCTCACAAAATAAAAAAATCCAGTATCTCAAAATATTAAAGAATTTATGATACAGAAGTTTGACATTCTGAGCGGTATGGTAATTTATGCACTCGATACTCGGGCGGGGCTTTAATCATTTTAAACGAATTACTGCATCAATGCGGCGTGGCATGGAGGCGATCAGCCTGTGACACTGCTGAGATGTTATGGAAGCCCAGGTTGCTTTGATAGCGGCCTTCAGCTCGTCTGTATTGTTGGGTCTGGTGTCTCTCAGATTCTCTATGGGGTTCAGATCAGGCAAGTTGGCTGGCCAATCGAACACAGTAATACGATGGTCAGCAAACCAGTTACTAGTAGTTGTGGCACTGTGGACATGTGCCGAGTCCTGCTGGAAAAGGAAATCAGCATCTCCATAAAGCTTGTCAGCAGATGGAAGCATGGAGTGTTCTAAAATTTTCACAATGGACTTCAAGCAACTTGGATTCTTGCAACATTTACTTCCATCTGAAAAGAGGACTTTGGACCACTGAGTAGTGGTGTATTGCTGTATTATAAATTGTTTATTCTAATATTTTTGAGATACTGGATTTTTCCAGTATCTCATCTTCATGAGCTGTAAACTGTAATAATCCAGATTAAAACAAAAAAAGGTTTGAAATATTTCACTTCATGTGTAATGAATCTAGAATATATGAAAGTTCCACTTTTTTATATTAAATTACAGGAAAACAATGAATGTTTCCACGATATTAAAATGTTTGAAATGCACCTGTAAATAGTTGTTTGCTCACGAATCTCTCTGTTTCGCTCTCGAAGTTAATAAGACAAAAAAACAAAAAAACAGTCCTCTGTTATTTGACTTCTCTCTCATTGGACTAACTAGACATTTATTTTCTGCAGTTCTGAGCACTGAGCCGCTGAAGCAGGTGTTACAGCCATCTGTCTCAAAGCGTTTCCAAGCTCAGAGCTGTGGTGTAGTGAGGGGCAACTTACGCCGATCGTGTTGGGTGCGTTGGAAGCCCAGCTGCGAGTCTTTGTTAAGGCCCATACCCCACACTTTGGTGACGTCTTTGGTATTCGATGCCAATAATGTGAAGCCATAACCACAGGCTGCTGAAGAGATCTGTTGGGGTAGGGAACATTCAAATAACAGCTGCACATGGAAACATTATACTTATATTTCAGATGCAGGCTATGGTGGTGTTGTTTTTTTATATTACTATTTTGCTTTATTTGAATATGTGAGTCAGATAAGCTGTGAGTGTTTAATCTACACAGTAACTGGGAGTCCTCTTGCTGCTAAATGGGTTCATTTTTTAACTCTTTTTTTTCCAACATTGAATTGAAGAAACCATGCATTTAACCCATCTCAGAGAACGATCCTTTATTTATTTATTTATTTTTACGACACAAGGTGTCTTTGCTAATAACAGGGTTAAAATAAAAGGGCAGTTAAATGCTAATGGCACGAGGGTATTAATTCAGACCCTCCAGGATTTTGCGGTCGCAGAAATGTATGCATAATAAAGCTACCGTCGTAATAATTGTGAAAGCTTGCATTTTTTCACAATTATCAGACTTTCAGCAGATTGAATTTGTACCAAGCCGCATCATGTGACGTCATCAAAACACAATTCAAGTAGTTTTCCACAAAAAACGACATTCTAATGATTTACTTAACCTAAATTAACACTGACTTTCAATCTACAACGTGGGTAACCGAGTTCCAGAGCTCATTAATCAGTACCACTGTACATAAAATACTGAAAATAAGGGACAAAATACTTTTCTTCTTCCTGTGATCTTCAGGAAATTTGGATGACGCAGCTTCCTGTGGAGCGTTCCAAATCTATGTTTCACATGGGGGGGGGGTGTATTCAGGGAGCACGGTGAATTGGCATTTTATTATTTCCAGGATTAGTTTTAGGAGTCATTATTTCAAGCAATACCTTTTGCTCCGTATCGAGGCGGTAAGGGGTCAGTTGGTATTTTCTGCGTTTTTTCCTGCCGCTGTCGGGAATCACAAAACTGGGAATGCCGAGCGCTCCAGTGTGGCTGAAGCCCCACACGAACACTTTATCAGTGGGCTTCCGGTGCTCTCCTACATACCGGAACTGCGGCACCTCGTCGCGCGCTTCTCTGTGTCTGCTTTTCGCTACAGAGGAAAATAAACGGCAGCTCAGAACAGCTCCGGTACGGACGCGGAAACAAGCGGAGATCAACGCCATAGCGTCACTTAGCGTCAGCTGTCAATGAGAAGTCACCAAAGCTACATGTAGTACAAGTCTATATAACCATGCTAGCTAGCTAAATGAATAAAAGTCAACCTCGCGTATAGTTATATACAGATATATTTTTCCCATTAAGCAACTTTTTCCTAATATAACATGTAGAAGTTTATACTTCTGTTCACTAGGTTACACTGTTTTGAGACATGTTCCCTCATAGGAGGCAGCCATGACAGTCGTCCTTCTGCACTCCGATTGGCTAATAACAGTGTCACGCTCGTTCAACGTCGTTGTTCATAGTCCAATCAGTGGACGACTTACAAACAGGAAGTATTGGGCTCGGAATGAAAAAGCTTGTAATGATGAAAAAGATCGCTAGATGGCGTGTAAACTGTTTTAAAGATTAAATAGATTAAAAAAAAAAAACTATCGAGGTCGTAGAAGTTTTAGAAAGGGAAAACGTGGGCGGAGCTAATGGGTAGTCAAGAGTGGCCAGTGCCACCCGAGCGTGAAATTTGGCCAGTAAGATATAATAATAATAATAGTAAAAGGTTTTTTTCAGTTAATGATAGGAGATCAATAATCCCAAATTAACTAGGGAAACAAATAACTTTAGGGGTGTAACACACAAAAGACAGTAACAGCGGGTCCGAATCACACCCTGTTGTTATTTTCCCCATAACAGCATGTGTTTTATTCCTTCCACAAAATACAAAAGCTGGCATATTAGAGCAAGATATAAATAGTGCCTGAATTCATTACTGCTTTTGTAGGTGGTTCATTGACATAATAACTTGATTTGACTTGTCATTTGTGTAAAGAGTAGTTTAAGACTTTAAATAACTTAAAATCTGTGTTATATAAATACAAATATGCTCACTCTCACTCTGAGAGTCTCCAACATTGAGATGTCAGACATCCCTGGATTCCCTGGGTCAAGAAAAGTTCAGTGCACCCTATGATGTCCATTTCTGCCTAATTTGATATTCCACCATTTTGGATTGTGTCAAAAACTGTTTTTTCACTACTCCTCCTACAAACTATGTACAATCAATACCAGATTTGGCATAAATCATATTCAGACCAACCTGGACAAAGATTCTCAAACGAATGTTGATATTCCGAATGGTTTGCAACAAATCTGATGGCGAACCCATCAAACAGGAAGTGAGGCTGTATTTTCTGTTTCCTGTGATTGCTTGCACAAAAATTGTAGCTTGTCTGTGAATGTGCGGCTCACCAAGTCTGGATACTTAGCCCCCAAAAATGCTTCTTGCAGCTTTAATTCAAGTTTTGTTATGGGTCCCCAGTAATAATATCTACCTTGTAAGTATGCATATTTTATACACATTTCATTTATACACATTCCACCCTGTTATGCAGAATTACACAGTCAATCTATTTCGTGTAACATATATTTTAAATGTGACATATAGTGAATTAATAAAATGCTTAAGGCCAAACATTATTTTATAGCAATTGCTATCTTTGCTGAGACCATATCAAAATTTGCCTTTGTATTTTCACAGTGCGAGTCCTGTACTTCCATAGAGAGGGGAAATACAACCTATAAATGTAAATGTTCCTCTCACATCATTAATTTATTTTGAAGAAAAGGATATTATCTAGTATGTACAGTGACTCCACCACAAAGGATTTAACCCTTTAAAAATGACCAATAGGCACTGCATACAATAAATGATATAGACATATGTCATATTTATTTATTTATCTGTTTTTATTAAAGTACAATGAACAAAAACAACAATATAGCTTATTGAAAATTACATGTACAGTTATGTAACATTCTTACATAGAGCTTAAAACTGCTACGTTCCTCCTTGGTTACAGAGATAGAGAACAGAAGTGAAGCTTTCTCTGGGCTTTGCTAACATTTCTTAAGCTGTCAGGCCTGCAGTTCCTTGAAGAACACAGTTTTGTGTGACATTGACAACGGTTGAATTTAAAACAGATGTGCTTGAACAGGGAAATGAAACTGCGATGTGCAGTTTCTGTACCTAAGCCCTACTGTTTCATGCCATGCAACTTTCAATGAAAGACGTCATACAAATGCTACAGCAATGACAGAATCGAGCTCGGCGTTCTTCATTCTGGTGCAGTGCTGAGCATTTAGGTCGGTGCAGAGTCCACTTCAGTTGGCATGGATGCTGATTCTCTTCCGTGTGTTCTCTGTGCAGCGCTCCATAATGAGCTCCTGGCTAGGCCTAGGAGGTATTGCCGGGGTTTTCTTTTCCTCTTTGTTGGCAGCTTCTTTTGCAGTGTCTTATATATGTACACATAGAACAAATGCAGTTGAAACACTTGAAATGTGAACTAACAGGACATGAACATGAACATGAAAGGCATAACTTTGCAGTAAGTTATGCCTTTTAAATAACTAGTTTGTGTAAATCTATCATGCAGACACTCACCTGGACTTCCCTCCACTGTGGATTTGGAGTTTTTCCTCGGCTGGGAAACGAGTCTTCCTCGCTGCTGTAAGAATTTGCGACTCTGTCGGCGGTATGAGTCCTGGGTGATTCGTTGGCGACCTTTGGTATGGATGCTCTGGACGTTGCGTATAGTTGATCTGTAGAGCAAGATGAAAGTATTGGTGTGTTAGTGATAAATATGGGTAGATTGACTATACATTCTTACAAGTGGATCCTTGAGGGTGCTTTGCATGGTCAATGTTTCTATCATCCCTGGGATAGGCTCCAGGTTCCCCGCGACCCTTAAGAAGGAATAAGCGGTGGATGGATGGATTGGAATCTTTTCTGAAAGCTCTTTTCAGTAGAAAATCCTACAACAGTTGAAGGATTCTGAGTTTAAGGGCTTTCCCTAAGGGAACAGTCCAAAGAACGCTGTGTCCTGGATGGACCCTGCTTTTCTATTAGTCATAAATATGTCAATACATTCATAGAAAAAGAGTTCATCAAGGGTTCTTTGGGTTTTGTGAAGAATCCATCCCCCAGAGGGACAAAATACAGAACATTTAGGGCACTAGATGAAACCTCATTGGTCTTTCAGTGGTTAAGGTATCTAGCTTTCTTAAATTGGTTTTACTTGGATAAGGAAACTTATCTGAAAGTGAAGCTCTTTATTCTAGGCTTTTACATGAAATCTTTATACATTCCTTAAAACTAAGTACCTCCTGGGTGGTGGGGTGTTCCTGGTCACAGTGCTCCTTTCAGCCTCCACTTCCTTCGTTTCCCCAGTACTCCAAAGGAACATGGATGGGTAGTACCCTGTCTCCTCTCCTTTCCTGTCAAGCATGCAAAATTGACTTTGAGTGGGATATTTGGAGATCTTCGCTCACTGCTTTCAACAGTTATTAATTACCACAATTAAAAGCCAGAGTCCAAGGAAGACTTTTCTCATACCTGACCACCCACCAGCCATCCAGAAGCTTATGGATGACTTCAATAATATCTCCAACCTCCAGGGTGATCTCATCTTCCTCCATTGCTTTGTATGCTTTTGTGGTTTTGTACAGCTCTCCTGTTGAATATAAGCGTGTGAAACTATGATCCATTTACATCTGTATTACCATACAATAGTCCTCATTTAACAGTCTTTTAGTAAAGTTGTGTGTAAATGTTTTCATATGGCAAACAGAACTAAAACTTATTGACTGACAAGAATGACAAAAGTTTTGATAATGGCAATTTTCTTCAGATTTCCAAACATACATTTATAAATGCCAATCAGACATAAATTACCAAGCATGTTCATGGCTGATTTACAGCTGATCTCAATTAATGACACCCACAAATCTACATAAAGGGCTACACTGACAGAGCTGAAAATGATCAAATGATGATAAAAAGTTAAAAAGAGTGAATCCCAAGTGCAGTATGCACTAAATTTTCTCACTCTTGTTGGCTTTTATAGGATGCCATTTCTTTGGTCCTGCTTGAATAGCTAGTTTTATTTGTCTTAATTTGTCTTATATGAACTTGTTTTGGGTTGTAACCTTAATATAAAGCAACAAAGTTTCACAACATTTTCATTAAATTTGTGTCGTAAAACCCGCAAATCACATGTTTCGAAGCGATGTTTGCAATCTCCTTATACATAAATTTCCAATCTCAGATGCTTCTGTATTTTCGTGAATACTACCTTTCTCCTGCAAACAATTTATAAACAAATCTCTTTGTATCCAGTTTAATAAAAGTTTAATTTTTTCCAGATCGTAACATCAATGGCACACTGACCTGCATAGTTGGGCTCTGGCTCCTCAGACTCATCAGGTCCATCCAGTGGTTCTAGATAGGAGGCTGGAGCCCATCCTCTCTGTGCCTCACACTGGCAGAACCACCAACCTAAAGCAAGGCAGTGGGTTATAGTATAATATTACATGTTACATATATTTCTGAGGAACAGCTAAATAGGACCTATACAATAAGAAAACTCCATTCCTGTCTCACCATTGGAACTCTTCTCCACAATGTCCACTAAATCTCCTGCCTTCAGGTTGAGCTCATATTTTGTGCTTTTGCTGTAATTTGCAATCACTCTGTAGGTGTCCAGCATGATTGGACCTGTGATTTCTATGCCACATAAATAAAACAAACAAACAAAAAAGACCACATAACTTGTGAGGATAAAGTCAATGTCACTGAGAGAAAAAAATCATTCTTTTGGAGGATTCTACATTATAGGGTTCTACTTCAACTCTTAAGAGTACCCCCAAGGGAGTACCCCCAAGGGGACAAACTGAAGATGGCTTTAGGGTTCTAAATTTAAGAATTTGTTGCTGAGCGCAAGAATGAAAATGGCAATGGACTATATATTACCAGAGTTGACAGTCCTTGCTCTTTCCCTGGATGTCACAAAGGTCTCATTCCGTTTATATCTGCAAATATAAATCAAGTCTATGAGGCGTTACCTTGTATGGATTTATTATTGAACTTATTATTTCATTAAGTGCTTCAGACTTACGGATGCAGAGCTGGTGGACTCTCATCGTCTGGCCGTACTTTAAAGAAGTTTCGGACTAGCTGACATTGGGAGATCTTTGAAGGCAGGTTGAGCAGAGATTGAAAGTATTCCGCCAGAGTCCCTTGCCTTGTCTCGGTTGCCTTTTGACTGTCCAGCCATTTTGGAGCTACAAAAGGACATGTGGGGGTTTTTTTAGTCAAACTAAACAAACTGCGTAATTCTTTTATTGTGCAACCTGGTAACTTCTCTTTTTCTTTCTGATTGCTGTACACACTGAACAAACAGGCAGGTGTGCGAGCTGTGGGGAAACTCCACAAGTTTCAACTTCAGGAGTTTTTAAACTCAAGGTAATGTTCACAAAAAAAGGTTTGGCAGAAACGAAAGCAAGTAACAGTGAGCATGTGTATAAAATCACTATGAATATTCTTATTAGAGCTGAAAAGAAATGACCTCATAGCAAATGTGACAATATAAGCGCACATTTAAAGTGCATTGAGCTAGTGTTGGCGTGTTTCAAAACCTTAAATGAATGTTCAGTTTGCTACAATGTCTGTTCATTTATGTTTTTCAAGTGATGAATGAGTTATTATTATCAGATGCACTATTGTTACACTTTTCGGACTTCCTTGACTGTTGTAAATTGACAATGCTAGATTTGAAGCAGGTGTTTCCCTAGGCAGGGTGCAAACAATTCTCTCTCTTCAATACAAACAGATCAAGTGGAAACAATCTGATTACAAAAATAAAATACAATCTTGAAATAGATAAGAGTCAATCATTCTTACCTGGCAGTTTAGGAATGATGCGATCTTTTGGATCAATGTCGCCTGCCTCAATCGGGAACATCTCCTTCAGAGATTTCTAGATAAAGTATAAATGCACACAAAGTTTTAGATACTAGAAACGGTGAGCATTAGTATGGAATATTTGTATACAAGGAGCGAAAAAAATATATTTTCTGTTTATTACTTACTGCAAAGCATGTGAATAATGCTCAGTAATGGGCTTACATGGAAAGTATGGATTTCTGGATATTTTCTGTAGATCAGTTTCTCCGACTCGTCGCTCCATTTCACCATGATCAGGTACACCTTAATACATGGACACGGAAGAAAGTGTAACTTCGTCCTCATCAAAATTATACAAACTTATTGCAAGCAACATATTGCAAAAATGAAGTACATTTTACTTACATAATGCTGGCTTGGATAGAACCTTTTCTCAAAGCCCAAAAGCTCTATGAGGCGCACGTACGGTTCTGCCATCCTGAACACTGACAAGATTCACACCAGGAAACTAGAAAAAACACAACATGCTGGTATTTATAGGATTCACTTGCACACAGGAACTCTGAGATATGACGGTAGGAGGAGTGTTGAAGTGCCCTCCTTTTTTTCTCACATGAACCAAAACTAAAAACAATCATAAATGTTGTGTCTTAGTTATCTTGTGCAATATGAGAATTTAAACATCATGGAATCCCACTGAAAGCACCACCCTAATGTAATTATTGCATTAAGAGAGAAACCTTATTAGTTGTTTATTTTTTCCATTTATTTATTAGATGCAGTGTTGAGCTGTTCATTAACCATAGTGAATGTTTTACACATTGATCACACAGAGCTAAACAAAGGTTGTCTGAAAACCTTCTTATTCTAAGTTAAGGCCTTGTCTTTGGAAGATAAGAAAACATTCCCCTCGATTGTAAATGCTTATGTAAGATACTTTGTATGTATATAAAAAAATATTTTCTTCATATGTCCATGACAGCCTGCATCTACTCTTAGAACCTGTTAATTGAAAAAGAGAAGGAAAAAACATGCAACACTCATGAGTTGCTTCAAAATCTATTTCACCACTTTGTGCATTACCAACTTTTGGTTCAGTTTGGTTTATTACAACTGGGGCCGTTTCTTGAAAAAATCGCAACAGGAACTGCAAATACAATATTGCAGACATGCTGGAGCTCACGTCCTCATGTTCTGAGTAGGAGTTTGCTTTTTGCTTTATTCAGCAGTGTCAAAATGATACACTGGCTATGCTTGACTAGACGCAGATGCTTCCTTAGATGAGAAAAAAAAACAAGTTTCTCTTTCGCGCTGTTCAGCAAAGATTCAACATTGTAAAAAAACAAACAAAATAAACTCTGATTGTATTTTGACTCCATCATTAAATATAACATACAGTCCTGGGAAAAAGAAAGTACACACCTGAGTGCTCCAGAACACCGAACAGTCAAAAGTTCTAATCATCAAAAAGTAATCATCAAATCATCACTAATAATCAACAAGTGTGACTACCTATATAAAAGTATAGAGGTAGTCACACTTTTTGATGATAAATTAATCTTGTACATTACTTTAGGAACACCTAGCTGCTAATCACTCTCTTAATGATTGTGGAAGTAGATGGTTGTATTCCCACATGGTTTTGGAATGTTGGTTTACTTTTCAGGGAAAAATAACTACACATTGCAAATTGATTTTTTGTAGTCACCAGATTTTATCTGTTTGTTTATTGAAGTTGGTAAAGACCACATAATTTTCTATTAAGAATCTGATAGGTACAAAAAAAAAACAGAATTATGAATGTAAGTCACCCAGTGCACACATACACACACACAACCAGCAAACATTTTTCATGACCAAGTTTAAGAACAGATTTTACCTGCAAGCTATCCACCCACCGCTTATTCCTTCTTCAGGGTCACGGGGAACCTGGAGCCTATCCCAGGAAGCATCGGGTACAAGGTGGGGTACACCCTGGACAGGGT